>JAPMOR010015793.1:2274357-2306857 GCA_026543865.1 Argiope aurantia | reverse complement strand
TTTGTTGTGACATAAAACATGTGACATGAATGTCCATTACATTCATATGTTCTTCGGTAGTTCTGGTTATGTTCATCTACCAGCTTATCAATGTCGTTGCGATCCACCTTCAACTTCATAATCTTGGTCAGAGAAAGAATCTCATCGACTGACTCCGCTGGCACTTGCTCAAACTCCTCGAAGTCGCTTTGACAATGCTTTCTGGTCATGTAGATATAAATGCCCACTTCAAACAGATGCTCAATACAGAGTGATAGAGGACACATTTGTACGTGAAGTCACTGTGTCTCCTCACCATTCACTCGTTAAGTAAGTGACTTTTTCCATTTTGTTTTGCTTGTTATGCAAATCACTCGTTATGGAGCTGTCCATTAAACGAGGTTTGACTGTAAATGTTTTATTTCGACTAAAGCAGCATTCGATTCGCGAAATTACATTTCTCGAAAAAGGATTTTACTCCAAACTCTAGACATTTATTGTGTAGTTATCCATGTAATTTTTATAACATTCCACGATTTCCAGTAATACTGTAGGGATGCCAATTATTCCGTCCAAATATTCTCTACACTATAGATTTTGGAGTATTGAGCTCTGGACTGATTCTGTGGTGTATCTAGGACTGGGCAAGCAGGGCAAGTGCCCTGGGGGTCATTAATTTGGGGCTGAAAAATTGAGGGGAAAAATTAGTTGTATTTAAATAAAAAGTAGTTTTTTTTATTTATGTTTATCTTTCACTCTACCTAAATTCTTAAAAATTAAAATTAAGATTTTCTTTCTACCCAAATTTGATCACTCCTCATAGTGACGGTGGAATCACGATCGTTTGAATATATTGTTTTATCAATAAGAAAAAAACATATATCTCCATATTATAAACGAATCATGCGAGAAGTTTTTGGTGAAATGAGATATTTTAGCCTCTTTATTTAGAACCTGTTGTATTCACCAAATTAAGTGGCTAAACAGATATTATTTAGAATTTCCCACGAATTAAACTACATGAAAAAAGCGGAGAATAAATTTCATTCGAAATGAAAATGCCAAGCATCAGATTTATAAACAATAAAAATTTTACTGCGATAAAAGACGGCATGGATAAAATAACAAACTATAAGTTGGATAGTTTAGGATTACTTATTCGAATAGGATTAAATTTATTTCGTTATAAGTTCGAATTACAGACTAGTGAATAAACAAATCTTAACAACTTTTTTTATATTCATTAAAAAAAAAATCAAAATTGAACTTCATCGTTAGATATTCTGCCCTGTCTTACTGATTCCGTTTAAGAAATCCTTATAATAAAATTTATTTAAAATATCGCTTAATATTCTCACGGTACTTGAAAATGAATGTTTAATCGAACAAATTCTCTTCAGTTGCATTAGGTCACTGAATTCCAAAGCAGAAATAAACGATATAAATTTTAATAAATATTCAAAATATTTTCATTGGAAAGTTGATTGCTGGAATCTTTCTTTCTTTTTTTTTTAAGTTAAAATTCTAATCTTGTTGTCTTCATTTAATATCAACATGAAAAGTGTGGATTTTAACCATTATTCTATATATATATATATATATATATATATATATATTCAATAAATGATTGCTGAGTTATTTTCTTGAATTTCATTCGATGAAAAAAACCGGATCAGAATTTTGAAGCATATATGTTACCGGCAAAATATGAAATCCGGCATTCTATAGAATGCCTAGGCATTGTATATTATGCCTAAAATTAACCGGCAATGTATGAAACGATTCATATTTCCTACATATCCTAAATATTCTATAGAATGCCAAATGAGAAACAGACAAAGTGTAAAATTATTTCCAAATAGCCCCCCCCAAAAAAAAAAATCCCCACTGCTTCTTTAGAAATTTACGTGCGAGTTCCTATTCTTGACGTCGACAAAGGGCGAGGTGATTCGTGGAATATATTAGCAGTTGTAATGAGTGTGACTCATGATTTACATAAAATCATAGACTTCTGAAGGAATTTTAAATCGTGAGATCACAATTCACTTTATGTCCTAAGAACTTGCTTAGAATTGTAGACATTCCTGACCACGAAATTTCTCTCCAGTCAGTTGCAATTGCTCAGTCCAGTGGAAGTGGTCAAGGATTCGCCAAATGCATTTGTAAAATAAAGTGCCAAAATTTGAAATTTCTTTGCTTGGAAAATTATAATGAAATGCAAGTCATAATGTCATTCAAGCGTACCATGTTGCAACAAATAGGTTAAATTTTTTTTTATTTGAAAATTTTGTTTTCCTTAATGCGAAAGGCATAAATTTTGTTTTGTACAACTTTCATTTTTATTTACGTATTTTGAATACTTTTTTTAAATGGCACTCTGATTATTTTTTCAGAATAACCTTTGCATTTTTGATGAATGCACGTCATGTATGTAATAGCCCCATCAAGACCTTTTTTTCATACTTTGCCTAAATAGCTTTTGTCATTCTATAGAATGCCTAGGTATTATATACATGCTTAGGGAAAGTATGCAATAATTCTCATATTTCATAGTTTGCCTAAAAATGTGCAGTATTATATACAATGCCTAGGCATTCTATAGAATACCGGCGTTTCATACTTTGCAGGTAACATATATATATTTTTATAGGAATGCATCACAGCCCTTCCTGAGAAAACTTATCCAGTTAAATCATTGTTTTAGTGTGGAAAGAATTCAAAATCAATTTTCTTTGAATTGCTAATTCTAATTTGATAAAAACAATTTATGCTAAATATTTTTAAAATATGATTTCTAACTAAATTTTAATTCCACATATTTCCATTTTTCAAATCATAATCAAGGATTTTTTTTTTGTGTGTGTGTGTGTTTTATTACAAAGATGTATAAAAGCAATTTTGGTTACTGGCATTGAATTTATACCTTTCAATTTATAGAAAAATGCGCCATGACGCTAGAATTTTTGTGAGAATGGGCCTTGGATTTTCATTTGTAAATCATATGAAGAATATTGTTTACTAATTTCCGTTGAATTGTTTGCAGCAAAGGCTCTAAACAGAATGACTTCCTAAAACATTACAATTTAATTAAGATTTGGTCAACCATGAAATTGATTAAAATAATTCTCCTTAACTTGTATTCAAGTTATTGTTTATTTCCAAAAACTATTACATTTGCTAAGTGAGTAAGGCTAAAAGGAAAAATTGTGTAAAAATAACGGCGTAATATTACAAATGTGTAAAATTCGGTGAAACAAAATTCTTTGAGAAAATTCAATAATGTTTATATAAGATACTATAATAATTAATAAAATATTATAATTATTATAAAAACATATTTTATATTTTATTTAAAAACATATTATTTAGAATTACAAATTGCATTTATTAGAATTCAAGAAAATATTTATTGGTGGGGATATTTTTATTTTAAAGTTGACCAACATTAGTGTCTTATAAAGTGCACAGCTAAGTATGTATCAAAACTTATATAAAAGAAATTTCTATCGGAAGCAAAGGTAGGTTAAAGATTAATGTTATCCTTTACATCTAAGTTACTATCTGCCAACATAAATTGTTGATGTTAGAAAAAGTGAAAAGTAGGGCTTGAAAATCACTTTTCAGCCCCTAACTTCTAAGATATTGAAGTTATAGAAAAACTTCAAATACAAAAATTGTTCGTTTTAATGATCCGCTAATTTTATTAATTGGATTAATTTTTTTATCTCCAATTTTAAGAAGATTATCGCGAATTGGAAATTTCACCCACTCTCCCCCATCATTTCCACCCCTTGGAGCAAAATAGCCCATTTACGATTCTCCCGAGATTTTTACATTTCTAAAAACATATTCAAAGTCAGTTAAAATCCAAACAAAATCACTGTAGTTATCCTGTTCGTAAGATAACATAGGCAAAGCGTTATACGCATATATATAATATAATGTAAACTTTTGAACGAAGAGTGGTTTTGGCTTCTAGAGACCATGATCGGTATAGAACTGAAGGAATTTTACCGAAGTCTTTCCATGAGAACCATTGCAATAGGTAGTTTTCTACCTACCTAGAATCTACCTATACATTAAAATTACTCATCTATATAAAAAATGCATGTCAAGTATAATTCTGAAATATAAATTATCCTATGGTCCTAATGAATACAATAAAAGTCCACAATGAACATTAATTCTATAATGTTAAATCCTTTGCAAATAAATATATCAACAATATAACAAATTTACAACCATTAAAGTCACAGGTGATTCTAATTGTTATTTCAGTAATTGCATTTATTAAATTATTAGAATTTACATATTTATTTACATCGCATAACTGAATGACAAATTAGTAGGTACAGATGTTTTAGTTCTTATTAGAAAAATTATTATATGCCTATAGAATGCCCCATAAAAAACATTTATAAGCTTTTTTGCACTTGTGAAAAATTTCCTAAATTATTCATATTCACATATAAATATCACATGACAGATCTAAACCTGAAACAAAAATAGCTTATGCAGATTATACAGAGAGAGAAAAGAAAATGTTGTGTTCTCAAGTATAATATTACTAACTATCTTTTTATTGCTTAAAAGTAAACTAAAAGTCTTAATTTTAAAAAAAAGTTATTCGAGATAGAAGGATTTTTTAGCAGAAGAAAAAGGATTTAAGATTTTGAAGAAACAATGAAATAGAGTTGACTTAAATTTCAACAATGAGATTTATTTTTGCGAGTAATATTTAGAAATATTGTTGTATCAATTGATTTTACTAGATCAGTCTAATTAGATGATAAGGTACTTGAATCGGTGGCTAGATCTTATTAGTTCAAAAATGTTTTATGTACAATTATGTAAGCTTGATTTATATTCCACCTCCATGGCAAACAGTTTCGGAGGGGGGGGGGGAAATAAAAAAATTGCAATAAAAAAAAGGGGGAGATCACTGGGGGGGGGTGGAATAAGCCAAGATGTTAATTTCTGTAGCACTTATATGATGTCTGATTCTCCCCGTTCCTCTTAAAAAAAGTTAGGATCTTATAATTTGTAATCGTTAAACCTTTCCGTAAACATACTTTAGAACGGTATTGGGAATTCGTAATTCGGAAAAAGATGTTTTTATTCTTATGCAAGTAGACCAGCAATACAATTACAAACAGCATAAATCATCAGCATATTCAATCATTAGCATATTATTCCTTTAAAAAGCACACGTGTTAGCACGTAATTTTTTTTTTTTTTTGTTCGGTATTCCACACACTTTCTCTAAGATATCTTACCTGCAGAATTTCTTTTTTAAAATCTCTCAAATTCTCCTTTTTAAAGTCAAGAGAGGACGCATATACACTCGAATGCAATATAAGTAGTTGCATAATAAATTTTAAAAAACATTTAAATAAAGCGAATAAGATTTCATTTTTATTAGATAAAAAAATACTTATCAACTGCGTCAAAATGAAGATTTGTATTCACGTGTATACCCGTCAAACGCTCTTAAATGTTAAATTATTCAATTCTTCTTTTCCCTTGTATATAAATTTGACGCCACTGTTGACAAATCAAAGTGAACAACATTAGACGAGGTTGGTCTATTATACAACAACACCCTGCATTTACTGCATTCTTTGTGGTTATGATAATTGTGTAATGTCCTACTTGACAAATATTTGTATATTACAATTTTTCTGTATTGAAAGAAATTTGCATAAACATATTTGCATTGAAATAAAATGTCTCATTTTAATTTGTGATAAGTTCCTCTATACTTAAAAATATGCATACCTCAGCAAATTTTATTTGTGTGTGTGTGCATCAATAAATGTAAGAGAAACACTGTATTAATTGAGACTTTACAGTATGGGATTTGTATAAAAATTTAACTTTTTTCTATCAACCTGTACAGAAGTCAATGTTTTCATACAATTGCCCTCCTCATTTAATGAAAATTAATAAATGAAATTATATTTTTATGTGCTATATTTAGAGAAATAAAAACTTGTTCCAATTTTTGCAGTTGGCATGCATATGATAACAAAACAGATTTAAATTTACACATACTGTTCTTATGAAATTATTTATCCTAATACTTCATTTTAATTTGATTTTGTCAAAATATTGTAGCTCCCATTTGAGACGAATATCAACTTTAGATTCATCGTGGGTGATGAATAGTAGTAATGGTTTAAATGCTCATAATCACCCTGCATGGCTGCATTTATATTTATCTGTATGCAAGTTATTGGATATGACAGTTGCTCTACCAGCAAACATTCTTCCTCAATTTCAGATGTAAGTTGATATTTTTCATTTACTACATCTTGTAATTTTCTATTATACAACAGGTCGTGTTGTTTTTATAAGAAAATTTATTGACCAACATTTACAATTAATAAAATTTTATTCGTCTCTAATCTAATTTTTAACTAATTTAGTATATCATATTATATTTACTGTAGATTTATACTAAATTTTACCTTTAGAACTCTAAGAAAATATTATTGATACTTAGATCTTAAAGTGCTTAAATTTCAAAACTATTTTTAGCACCTTAAAAATGCCTCATTTTTTTAAAGTCCTTAAAAAGGGTTTAATTATTCTGAGAAATATACAGAAAGCATTGCTCTTTTGTTTTGTATCCCCGAATGTCGAATAAGACAAATCGAAAGTATAGTTATAAAGCTTTGTTTACTCTAATGTATCAAGGAGGAAAACCAACGAAACGAAAAAATTCGGAGAAAGTATCCAAGGAGAGATCGAAGCAGGGTTGTGAATATATATTAGGATTTCGTAGGATACGTTCTTTCACCAGAAGTTGGCACTTGGCTCCGCCCTCGTCACGTGGGATCAGACGATACTATTTCGATGATTTCGGAAGGAGAAAGTGATCATTGTCAAGAAAGGTTGCCAATTGGCGATCGTTAGCTTTTACACTTTTTTATATTATCATTTCATTGAGACAACTGACGAATTCCATGAGTTATTGACTTACATTCACCATACCACACAAAATGTACATTTTTTAAAAGATTTTACCCTTAATTCATTGTCTTTTTCTAGCTAAAAACAATGCTGAATAAAATCTTTATGTTTTCAGCTGATCAAAATAAATAAATAAAATCTAGCCATAAGGATATTTATTTTATATTAGCTTGGCATATGCTGTCTGTAATGCATATAGCAATAACACTAACCACTTCTTTTAAAATTAGAAAATATTTTAAAATTTTTTTCATTACTGCATACCAAATTATCAAGGAAAATTTCTAAAAAGAGATAGACATCAATTTTATCAATGCTACTATATTTTTAAAAAATAATTTATTATTTCTTGTTTAATCTGTGCACTATTAAAAATAGATAGTTCAAGTTTTAAAATGATATACAATACTTAGTATTTTGTTAACACTGAAATTTTGTTGCTGAAGTTGACATTTCCATTTATAAAATTTATTAAAAGTTGCAAAAAATATAAATTTAGTTTAAAATATATTTTTCTTAAATTTGATAAATAAGTTACAGTTATTATTTTTTTTGAATGAGACATATTTCAGAATCTAGTTATAATGAAGAATCCTGATTTAAATTATTTCACGAATAAAAATAGTATTTAAAAAAATTGCATTACCTTTGAAATATCTAGAACTTGCTAATAAATAAGACATCAACTAGGCATTTATTCATACTGCTTGAACTGATTAAATTTTATTCAAATGTTTGTAATTAAAAATAATCAAGACATTCTTAACAAAGGAAATGAAAACTGTAGGAATTAGAATTAAGGTTCATCGTTATAACTATCATCAATATTTGTCATGGCTTCCGAAGCAAGACTTTCAAGACGTTGCAAACTTATGTCGGCAGTCGCATTCCTCTCTCGCACGTAACGTTTAACATCCGCCCAAATTAATTCTATTGAGTTTAAGTCACAGTGGTATGGGGTAAGTCTTAAAACATCATGTCCTTGTTCTTTTAGAATTTCGTAATGAATTTTTTTTTTTTACGCCGCTTGCATTTGCAGCAATCAGTTCAAGTAACTGAACTTTTCACATTTTTTTATCATATGGGATTTGCTTTTTTTCCAACCAGGCACACATTTTATCCTTTTTTGAGCTTTTTGTGTGTACGGGATCCATCACTTTTGTGTGATAAGCTGCATTATCCATAACTATTACCGAATTCGTTGGAATATTAGGTAGCAGCTTCTCAACCATCCATTTTTTTAAATTATAATAATTTATCTGCCCGTGATAATCTCCAATTGCAGATCCAACTTTAAATATTAATCCGGCATTTGGAACGAAACCAGATTCTGATCCAGCATGAACCACAATCAGACGATGACCTGAGCTATCTTTGATGGCAGCGCCAATTTTTTCATCTCTCCAACATTTTTCGAATGAAAGATTGCTGTCCAACCACGTTTCATCTACATAAACAATGTTCCTTTTTTCTTCTCGGAATTTTTTCATTTCCCTAAGAAAACGAATCTTTCCTTCACCACGGGAAGCAATCGAGATAAAGATGGAATTTTGTTGTTTGCATAAAACTCATTCACAATATTTCGAAGAACACACAGATCAAAATTGTCCAATATTGCATTTCCAGCCTCGGGACGCTTTCGATGTTTTCCCGGCGTAAATAACTGTCCATTTGTAGAAATATCTTCCTTTTTAATTCGCTTAATTGTTCTAAGTGAAACAACAGTAGCTGAAGCAGCACGTTTTTGGGGTTGGGAAAGGGGAAACAAAAGTGTTCCAGCTCTAGCCTCATCTTCACAAAATTTAGTAACAATATTTATTATATTTCTCTCTTTCGAGTGAAATAGTTCGCCCTTTTAAAGACATTTTGCAGTTGTTTGCTTTGAAAAAAGCAGTTTTCGAAATTAAATATATATTATTTATTAATAACTAGCTAGAAGAATGTAAAGTACGACAGCAGACGATAAAACAAAGTAAGTGATAAAGAGTAAACATTCGCCGTTTGGTGCGCATTTAGGGTTGTCTCATTAACAAGAGTGGGGGAGTTAACACGTCTTCCCCACGCTGAAATGAACTCTACCTCCAAGAAGGCGGACCGAAGTGCCTTTTCCTGGTGAACGTAGTATAACTTGAAGCCAATGCGGTGGGTTGTGTGCGGCCCCTCCGATGTAACACGTGACTCTGTTTAGCTTCCTAGCTCATTCTTTCTTCAACATTGAGTAGCACCGTATACTAAAATACTGTAATGATTATCCCAAAAGGACAGTGTCAAAATCGTTGCGACTCGAAAAACGCCGGAATTCCTTTAATTTTTATTGTTTTACATGGTGAAGGATTTATTTTATTTATGCCTGGTTTAACCTTTTATGTGCTGTTTAAGAAGAATATGAGATCCGATCCAATCGACGGAAAATGACACAAATTCTTCTTTTCTCTGAAACCTCTTTAGTACGTTGGGAAGTGGAATTTGCTCTGCGCTTACTCATTAACTAGTGCTACTTGCGCTCACTTTGTAGTCTTACTGGAGCTTAATTACTTTTGGCAGGAAAACTTGATGAGTTTTTAGAGGAATTACAGAAAAGGCCTATTTCTCGTTCTAAAAAGAGATGATTGATCGTTATGAGTGATTTCTCATGGAATAATCATCTTTCTTCCCACGATAAAACCTCTTAAAGAACGCGAGAAACATCTTAAAAATTTCACCTCTTGATTTGTTGTTCAGTGTGTCTGCTTTTTTTTTTTCTTCCGATGCATCAAAACATTAAAAGTAAAGCCATTATCTGTGTATAATAGATATCAGCATATAAAAATCGTAATAGCCTTAAGAGTGTAATTAGATGACGCTGCTTTAACGAAAAACTTGAAAAGTGTATAGAACGTTTGAAAATAAGATAAATCAATATTCTCCCCAGAATCACTCATTTCTGTAAGACGGATGAAGCTAAGATCGTCGTCAAAAAATATGTAGCAATAATTACAAGGGGAGTTTGTGAACCTGATGAATCCGTCTAAAAAATTTATCAAAAGGAAATGTCTCCTCTTTTTTAAAATGAATCTAAATATTTGACAGATATAAATATTTGCAAATTATAAATTTAAACACTTTTCATGTTTTTTAAAAATATTCCTTGTAAAATAGTCGATAAATATTTCGATTGCAGAAAGTGCTTCCAATATGGAAATGTAAATCAAATAATTATAATGTAAAGCGAAAAATTTTATCAGTTTTTATAATTTGGAAAATACTATTTTCAATGGAAGGTGGGACAACTTTTTTTATATTTCTAAATGTAAGACGAGTAATCTTAAATTATCATCAGTATTCGAAATTTTTAACAATTATAAAATAATTATTGATAGTTCAAACTAAAAGCACCAAATGTATTACAGTGGAGTAAAGAAAACATTTAATCTTGCATACATCATTTAAAATCGGATATTTTATGCAAAATGAGAATTTAAATACGTAATTAAAAATTTACTAACAAACAGAAATACGAATAGATGGTTATCTGCTTACAGAAATAATATATAAACTTATTTAAATCTCCTATCGGTTTGCGAATATCTATTTTTAATAGACGCTTTTTTTAAAAGGAAGTTACTTCTTATAAATAAAAATGACTGATTTGTTTTTCCTCTTAACATTCAATTGTTACAAATACATGATAGACAACATTTCAAAAATGTGTTAACTGCGAAATTTTTACTAGAATGCTTTAACTGCCTTATTTATAAATGTTACACATTCTTTAATTAGTTATTATATTTAAAAAATATTAGATTTTCATTTTGTAGTAAATACTCTTGTACTAAAATTTTTATCAATATATTTTCATTAACGGAAATATAACCTTTCCTTCAGTACTACTTGCTCTGTTTGGATATTATGCTATGCAAGGCTGTAACTTGCACAAAATATTTTTAAAAAAATTAATTGCTTTTTTTATTGAAATGCAGCCAAAAAAATTTAAAATAATCTTTGAAATTGAGACACTAAGAACTGTAGATATATCAAATAATTATAACAAATATTTATAAGTTATAAATCTCTCTCTCTCTCTTTCTCTCTGTATATATATATATAATATATATGTACACACACAGAGAGAGTGAACGTGGCGCTGCGATCGGTTTAAAGTAATGAATATGAAAGATAAAACCGACAATAAAGGACAGATTACGAGACAAAAATGTAATAAACCTTACTACACAACATAAACTTTCGTTACTACCGAAATTTCAATGATAGTAACAAACGAAAGACAGCAAAAACAGCAAACAGAAGTTTTGCTGATGGTTTTCAATGCGCCCATCTTGCTTCAGGGCTAACAAGTTAAACCGTGTTATAACATGATTTACAACGTCATATAACAGATCATGTTGGAAGTTGCGTATGTGCAAGAGGATCTGATGATTCAAATCTGCCAGATTTCCTATGTTTCCTCGATAAACTTTACCTTTGAGGTAACCCCAAAGCCAAAAATCACAATGGATTAGGTCAGGTGAACGTTTAGGCCATCTTGTAGGAAATGCAAGACTGATAATGCGATCCTCAGTAAAATGACGTCTCAGCAATTGTTGAACCACATGAGCTATGTGAGGAGGAGCACGTCTTGTTGGAATATTGTTGTAGTGAGGCATCCACTCTGTTGGATTAACTTGCTGTGGTTACAGAATATGTTGTTAGCTTCTGCGGAGTGATTTCCTCAAGGAAAAATGGCCCAATCTAAAAGATCGCAGTTAGGCCGATCCAAACAGTAACATGGGGTGAATACAAGGGCATTTGTTGAACATGATTAGGATTCGTAGTGCCCAGATACGGCAGGTTTTGATGTTCACTGTTCCATACATGTGAAAGTGAACATTGAATGTTCCATGGCCAATTGTATTCCACCTTCATCCGTGTTAAGAAAGTTAAAGCAAACGTTGCACGCACATTTTTATCGGCAGGTTTTAATTCTTGCAAGCGATGGATCTTATATGGATACGCTTCGAGTGCTATCCGCATGCACCTCCAAACTGTAGTGTATGGCAACTCCAATTGCCTTAATACGGCGTGAGCACTAGATGTCCCTGCTATGTTCGAATTGGCTTTTTTCTCAACGACAGAGGTTGCGACCTCTTTAATCACCTCCGGTATCCGTATTTTAGATCCACGCCCTGCTTTAACAGCAAAGTTGCCTGTTTCCTCGAAACGTTAGACCATTGGATGCAGAGCGCAAGGTATTATTGAACCCGTACGCAAAGATTCCTGCCCTCGGTATAAGTGAAGCGCTTTGGCAGCGTTATTGCTGTTTAGTTGCAACGCACGCTCCGGCAAAGAGAGAACCATCGTTGTGTCCTAAGAATGTTTGGAACAAGTATGTCCATCTTTTTATTTGTTACGAACGACCTTTTGTTCGCCTATTAGTTCCCTAGTGCATCTCGGAATTTCGAATTTTCATCTGGGTAGCGAAATTTGTGCGTTAATAATGCAGATTGTTACTGATACCTCGTATTCTGTCCTTTATTGTTAATGTCATGTTTCATATTCAATACCTTAAACCGATTGCAATACCGAATCTCACCTAGTGACCATTTTTTCAACTAATTTTTTTTCAATCAATTTCTTATTGCCTGAAATGTATATCCTTCAAATATGGAGGCATTATCTCGTCATTGCGTCCCAAACAGGGATACTTTAATTTGAGTCCCCCTATATATATAATAGGGAAAATGAATAGCTCCCGCAACTCAGAAGTTATAATTGCCGTGAAGTTGGAGTTGAAGTGATTAGAAAATTATTTTTAAAAAGTAGTTAAATTAAAATTATTATGTATATAAAATGGTTGGTCTTGGCTGACAGATCAATGGAGAGCCTAAAGCATTTAAGTGAGAAACTTGAAATTCAGCAAAAAATTGGTAATTGGGATCAAAGGCCCATTAAAAAATGGATTTTTTAAATTTTTAATTATAAATTTAATAAAAAAGAAAGCAGAATTTTAATGCTATGCATCAAAGAATATTATCATACAAAATTTATATTTCCATCCTCTTCATGTTAGGGGGGGGGGGAATCTTTCCAAAAATATATAATTTTTTGTTTGATTTTTTTAAATTGATTTTTGACTTTGTTTATAACATTAAAAAGAATTCAAAACAATATTATTACTTCTTCAAATCTTTCGTTCGATTAATTTTACTACTGTTGATTTCGTGATAAGAACTTTAAAGTTCATTGAATGAGATTTTACACTTGATAAATTTTGAGGAATACGATATACTGTGTTGCACTGGCTTATAAAATACTTTTTAAGAACATGGCAACTGATTTTTTTTTTCTTTTTCAATTCACATTTAACTACAGGGCTAAACCTTTTAACTTCGCGAATTTGTTTCTGTTATTTATTAAAACCAGGAATTATCAAATCATTTTCATTTTTTCTAAAATATTTAATCTTTTTTCCTTGTAATTTCTTGAAAGTATGAAAATTTTATTTATTTTTGTATATAGATTAAAAAGTCGATTTTTATTAAATTTTGTAGGTGATAAATATTAAAAAATAAAAATATATTTGAATTCTTGGAGGAAGAAGCGATAAGATAATTTGTTTTTCTAATCTGATCATTTCTAAACTCTGTTGTTCTTTTTTGTCAAAATTTAATTAGAGCCTGTCATTACTTTTTTGGCAGTTTTACCAAATCTTATAATGGTCGCTATCAAAAGTTGCTTGCTTTTAGCCTTTTAAAGTTACAAATAAAATTTTTTAAATATGGTGAGTAAGCACATGAGAAAATTTATCCTTTCCATCCGGGCCATGGCGAATCTAATTGTTGTTGCATGTATAAAATTCAAATGAAACACATTTACTGACCCATACGAAATCTCACAAATATGACGTTTGATAGGCAGTTACACATCGAGTGAAGGATGCCTACTAAGAAAGAAATTTTAAAGAAATATTTTTTGTTAAGGGGCTTTAATTTTGCTTACCTTTGGCAGCGATTTCTCATTATGCATCCTGATAGAAACATGGAACTTTGTGTGTTTATAGATG
Source organism: Argiope aurantia (assembly GCA_026543865.1). Classification (NCBI taxonomy): domain Eukaryota; kingdom Metazoa; phylum Arthropoda; class Arachnida; order Araneae; family Araneidae; genus Argiope; species Argiope aurantia. Next base: position 2,292,864 of record JAPMOR010015793.1, on the reverse strand, counting down.
AGTGTAAAAAGAACATTTTATGAACGCTTTTTCATTCTGAGGACCGTATGAAGATTTAATTTTGTAATTTCTTAGAAGTAATTTATGAAAATATAATTTTTTTGTGAAATGTTTTATCAACATTTCTGAAAACCAGTCACATATTGCGAGTAGCGTGGCTTATAGAAAATAAAGGCTTGCTCCATTTTTTTTGATGCCCTATTTAATATCAGTTCAAAAGAATATTGTATATTTTAGTATAGTTCCTAATGAAATTTAATTTCGATGTTATTTTAAAAGTTTAAAATTCTTAATATTGTACTGTCTAATGTTTTACTTTTATAACAGAATTCTGTCCTTTAAGGGGACAATGGACTATTAGACACTTTTGGGAATTATACAGTCAGGATTATGAAATTTTTTATGCATATGTATTAAAATATAAATAAGTCAAATTTCTTAAAAAACATTTTAAAACGAAATATAATTTTCAAAAAAAAAAAAAAATTGAAAAGATGTAATTTTTAAAAATTTCAAAATATTCCATGCTACTTAATTTTTAATTTTTTTTCCTTATTACCTAATGTAAATTTATTTGGAACAAAACAGCACAGAATTTTGTTATTCCAATTAAATGCTACTTTTTTAGAAATAATTTTATGCACGCTTACTGAATTTTCATAGGAATTTTATGCTTTTCTGAACTAAAATTGACTTTTAACGAGCTAAAAAACTTGAAACATAAAATGCATATCCCATTTTCTTTTAGTGTTTGACCGAAATCTTAATTATCAATTTCATTTTATTTTTTCAAATTATCAATTTCATTTTATTTCTTCAAGACATTTCCATCTAATTACAGTATCATTTTGGGAAATGTCCTTAAGATGTACGTTTTCTCCTTTTAACCTTTCAAATATTATTTTATTGAACAATGCATTTTATAACACTATTTTAGTTGAATATAAACATATATTTTGACGACGAAATGATAAAAATAAAATTGTACGTTTTCGTCCATTTTTGCTTATTTCAAAGTCCACTGCCCCCTTAAAAAATTTAGAATTACTTTATTGATGCGGCATAGGGAAATAAAACTGTCTTTACAAAATAAATTCGCATTTTTTCATTCATAAATATTTGCGATAATTCAGTTATCTCGTTCTTTATTTTAAGAAGCAACATTTAATGCATTTTTGTTATTTCTTTCTGTTCCAGTAAAATATCCCCTCCCCCTGCAATTTGAAAATTGTATTAATATTAAACTGTCCCTGACTGTTATCTCTTTTATTTTTCTATTTATACTAATATTTTGCCCCAAAACAACAAATTTTGTATTAAATATGTATGGAATATTAATTGATTTTGAATAGTTTTCTGCTAGTTAAACGGTGTTACCTTTCTCAGAATTTCCAAAGCATAGTATGAAAAAAGTTTTACATATAAATTATGATTTTCTTAAATTAACTGAAAAAAGTTCTTCAAATAACTTTCAAACTTTATATTTCTTATTAAAATAAATATGCAATCAGTGGTGTAACAAAAATGGGACAGGCAGTGCACTTACTCTTTTTTTTTTTAATTAGCAAGTATTTGGTAAAGAGAGTTGTATGTCGAAGTCTTCAATAAAAGACATTTAGTTCTTACCCGTACATCTTTCTTGTGTTTTTGATATCATTAATATATATAATTTTATTTAATCTTCTATAATATGTCATAAATGTCAATTAACCGATTTGTTTATAAAGGTATCGTTGGGCATTTATTGGTGACAGTCCACCATTATCTTCTGAGAACAGCAATCCTATTGAAAGCAGCAATCCTATTGAAAGCAGCAATCCTGAACCTGCGGAGTTTGTACCTCACATAATGAGACTAGCCAATCTTTTGAACAAAAAGGTATATGTTGTTAGAGATATTCATAAAAGTTGCCTTTCGATTTAAAAAAAAAAAAAAAAAAAAACCCTCAATCTTTTTTTTTTAATTATTTTTTTATTCCTCCTCATTTCTCACATTTGGGAAACTGTCTTCACAGGTACCTTCTGATGAACGTCTTCCCTTTGTTCCTGGTCAGTTGCTTCTTTCAATGCCCAATATAAACTCTATTTTACAGCTACAGCCTTTTTTCAATACATTATCTAATATTGGAAACAAAGGAATAATTTCAAATAAGATTGTAAAACCGGAAATTAAAGTATCAAAAGATGAGATCAGAGCTTCACCAATTTCAAAATCAAGGTCTGCACCAGATTTGCATACTTTAGCAGAAGATATATCATTGGTTGATCCTCATTTTTCTAAAAGTACTTTTGAACAAATTGAAAGTATTTTAGAAACTGATTTTTTGGAGTCTTGTACTTAGTATGCTAATTTGTATTTTTTGTTTTTTCTATGGAATTAAATGTTGGTTGTTTTATTATAGATATTGTGTTGTACAAATAATTTAGCTGTATATTTGTTATGGATATTACAGTTTATGTATTAAAGTTTTAATAATTATCTATCTGTAATGTAAAATATATTCTTTAAGAAATTAAATACTTTTATTTTCCAATTTTCTTGGATAATCAAATTATGTTCATTTAATTGCATAGAATTCATTAGGTTTTTGTGTCGCAAAACTTTAACGAATATCCGTTGGAAATTATTTTCAGATCGATTGATATTATCCATTTAAATGTATTAAATAATGCTTAGTTTGCGATCTGTGCATTTATTGTTAGTTTAGTTTTTCTTTGAGGGTAAGTTTAGTGGCTAATTCATGATTTAGAAGGAATATGAATCATTTCTGCATAAACTATCTAAGTCAAAGACATTTTGATGATCACCAGAAATGTATATTAATGTCAAGTTTCCAATTTTTTTTTTTAACTTCTTCGTCGTCCGTAACGTGTCTAGTGCGATCAAGTGAAACTTCTGCAGGGCGGCCTTCAAACATTCTTCTACATTTTTAAACATTTAAAACGCTTTGTAAATGTTACTTGTTTGAGTTTTTATTTGTTCTAATGCGGTGAAAATCAAAGGAAAAACAGAAATTTTCGCGGACAGGAGAGGACGGCGAAAGGGTTAATGTGGTTTTTTTTGCCAAACCTCAGAATATTGTATGGAAGTTCGATTATTGTAAAGTGAAATATATTTTTTACCTTATTGAAGTTTGAATTGTTAATACTGTAGATTCCCGTATAGCGGTTCTAAAAGTCGCGCATTATAGAGATACGAATTAGTATAAATATCGGAATACGGGAAAGTTACCTTTTAGGAGTATGTTGTAGAATTTACCATACTGCGTGAATTCCTGTAATGCGTATTCACATAACGTGCGACTTTTTAACCGCGTTATATAGGTATCTACTATAATTCTAGAAATGAAAAAAAAAAAAAAATGTAATCCAGTCTTCTATCAACTCTTTATTCTGCTGCAATTTAATCGATATATATGCGTATATATCTTCAAATGCTTATTTAAACATTAACGAAAATTTCTTGACACCTCTTTTAAATTTCGACTTGCATTATCAATTGTTTTTAAGTTTTTCTAACTCAATATAAAATTCAAATTTTTACTATTTTATCCCTTCTAAAATATTCAATATTTTTTGTGTATTAAAAACATAATTAGAGAGTGAAAATTTGTTTTTATTCGTGTAAATATTTGTAAATTGATTGATGAATTTTAAGAGCTTTATTAATAAAAATTGGAAACGTCTTTCAATAATATGTCTTGTCATTGTAAAGATTTTGAAGTTTCTTCTTTGCATCCAGATTATTTGAGTTATTTATATCATTTTTTTTTCGTGTTTCACATACTGAAAGTCCATTTAACTATTTCTGAATAGCAAAATTGTTATGTTCTAAAATTTATCGTGTTATCTGTCATTTTAACTTTAAAGAAATTTGTTTCATTTCTTCAAATCTGTGAATAATTTCTTATACAGAAACTTAGGTATTTTTTATCTTACTATTTTGTTCTAAAGAAGTATTTTGTGTACTAAAAATGATATCATATCAATATTTATGTTATTTTATCTTTTAAACAATTAGATGGTAGATATAGATTTTTTTCTTATCTGATTCACAAAGTTTTGGTTAGTTTCGTTGCTATATGTTAAATAAAAATCTTTGGTAGAATACATTTTAAAACCAAGCTGATGTCTGTGATACAAGATGTTATTTGTTCTTAATTATGTGTTTGTAAATTATTTTCTTGGAATTTATTATTGAATTTCTATAATGATATGCATTCTTAGTTTTATAAAATAATGTGAGATTGAATGAGAACGGATGATAAAAATGCTGGCTTTATTTTGATGGTTATTAACAAGCAATCTTAAAATTATATGTTATCATGTCTAAAATCTTTTTTACAATTTCATTTATTTTTCATGTTAAAAATGAGGAATGTTCATATATTTCCGAAATCGGAATTTGCATACAGAATGAAAAGTTTCAGTATATTGCTGTTAATTGAGCTGTATAATTAAGATTGTTTTTCTCTTGGTAAGTAGAAATCCTTTTTTTTTTAAATGTATAAATCATGGCTACTTCAATTCTTGATATTTGTAAATGGGTTTCGGTACTTTAAAATGTTTTAAAGTGGTTATTTTGTTTTTAAGTTTTGCTATATACACAGAGTTATTAATAAAATGAAATATTACGTGTGTCGCTATATATTTTTAAAAAATGGTTAGAAATCGTAGATATCCATTACATTTATGTATTGCTTCATTCCAGTATCACTGTTTGTGACCTTAATTATTCTAAAATCTATTACAGAATGAATTGTCTATTTTTCTGTGTAAATAAATTTTTTAATTGTATTCTGCTGTCAGTTATTGATTAGTTGCCGTTTTAACATTTTTTACATTCACTTTCTTCGATCGGCATGAACATGTAAAAGTCACGAAGTATTTACCTATGAGAAATTCCTTTTCCATTTTTTATGATAAATCATTTTGATAATTTAGTCGATAGCTGTTAAAATTGAAAATTTCATTCCTTGATAGAATTACAACTATGTTCATAAGAAAGACTGGATAGAAATAGGAGGGATAATTGCCAAATTCCAATGTTAGCAGGGTCAGTTAAACAAGTTGTAAGTTTATTTGAGCCGAAAAAAAAGCATAACTTTATTTTGAAAACTCCTTACTAAAAAAAAGAATTCAGATAACAGTTATATTAATGTTTTCTTCTTGACATTTGACTTCAATTTTTTGCTACTTACTGTCTGCCGTATGAGTCTACAGCGATCACTTTCATAACTTAAGGTGATTGTCAATAATTCTGTATTTGATAGAAAAATTGTTTTAATATATGGAAATAGTGCAGTAAATAAATTAGTCAAATACTCCAAAATATTTCAGCAATTTTAATAAGCCAATTTTTAATTGTTTCAAACATGATTCGCAAATATTTGTAAAACTCTGGCATCCATACTTCAGAAAATTTTTTCATATCTGAACTGGATATCGATTACTTCTATCTGCATACGGTTAGGTACTGATTCTATACCTACAGATAAAAACAAATTGATTCTAAACAATTATGCAGAATTAGGACTATAAAAATAAATATGTGTAATTAAGAATTTACAAAATAAACTACTAGTTATTTTATTATATTCTTTTGTAATTGTTTTACTTCAAAGATATTTGGTAGGGACGGCTGGGCAAAGGCGATATAGATAAGGAAATCAGAGACATGCTAAATAATGTAGCTTCGTCGTTCTCTAGTTTTGGATAAGCATTCTGTTTCGAAAAATAAGATGTTACAAGTGCTTTATATTTTCGACTCTGTGATATGATTGGGTTGTGGGCTTATACTATCTTGAATGCTCCAAGTTTTATGGTGCTGATTCAGTTCCCTGCGTTCTTACATTTTTTTTTAAATACCAAAAAGTATTAATACTCATATCGTTCAAGATTCCCACCAAGATTATATTTCTGTTCTTGGAGTTCCGGAAAGATACTTAACTTTTCATTGGGTCCTTGAAACACAAGCGAAAATGTACGTTCTTTACTTGTGTGTGTGGGGAGAAAATTACTTGAATTTGCTCACTTGCGAAAATGTTGATGTACGAATCGTTACTTTTTTCTCTATCTGTAAGGCACGCCTAACGGAGAATGGGGGAGGAGAAGAGGATTGGAACCTAAGACGAGAATGGTGGTCTGTTAAAGGCAGCATTTGTATTTTTCGAATTTTATGTTTTACTTTTGTTCTGTGTCCCGTACCAAAAATGTGAATAAAAAAATTTGAAATGATAACTGTCTCTACCACTCCCACTAAAGAAATCCCATGCGAAGAGAGCATTTTTATATTGGTGGCAGCTACATGATATGTGAGCAGAAACAAATCATGGGATAAGTGACCGGTGGTACCAGACTAGAATGCCCGAATCTTCAGAGGCTGTTTCTCGAGGATTCGGGGGATACTGCGATCAGAACCTGACTCCAGAGAAAGAACAGAAGGCCTTCCGAATGTTTCTACTTAGAATCAAATGTTCTTCCGTTCACCAGTGTTATCCCAAATCTTCAAATACGTCCTATGTGTAATTAAAATAGTGGTTTATCTTTTAATGCACGTCAGGTGAAATGTGAAAGGATACGTCCGATTAAATTAAGTAAATTAATTTTACTATATCCAGTAACAAGCCGTAAGTACCGTCAACGTTTCTACAATTTGTATTTCAAGTGGTTAAGAAGAATAAAATACTCTCAAGACGTTTTCTGGTTCAATAAAAATAAATGAAAATTTTAGATGTTGAAGAAGAAACAATGTGTATTGAAATACTGTTTATTTCGTTTTGGTTACAAAATATTTATAAATCTCTATTGCTTTGATTTGTTAATGCTAAATTAAACTTAAATCATCTAATTGAATTTACATTGTAATATTTTATAATATTTTATGTATCGGTAATATGCCTGTTATTTTAATGAAAATGACAACATTTGGATTCATTTTGTTTTGAGCTGACACCGATGTATTTTTTTATTTTTTTTGTTTTGGTAATTAAATGCTGCGTATACTTTTTCTGTTAATCGTTTTCTTGATATATTATTGCAAGTTTCAGATCTTATCAAATGGTAATTTTGATTTTACCATTTGATTAATGGTTTTTTTGATAATGGTTTTTTTAATCAGTCATTTGCGTATTTCTATTTCATTTTCGGTGTCATATTTAATGGTTTAATTTTTGTTACTTGTTTGTTATGAGTTTAAGAATGCAATATTTTATTTTTGGAAACGCCATTGAAAATTCTTTTGCGATCAGGCTAATGGCGGTGCCTTGAAATCTATAGGGATCTTAAAATCTATTTCGACGAATCTCATAGTGTTGAGTCGATGGCAAATTGCACTGTTCACAGTCTCCCCTTCGCTCCGAATCGTAGAATTTTCTCTTTTTACTTTTTCTTGAAAGAAAATATACGTAAGAAAAGAAATGACTGATTAAAAAACAACTAAATAAAGTATTGTGTTGGGGGGGGAATACTAAAGGAAATAGTAAAAATAAATCATAAATAATTTCGAAAGCCGTATTTACGGAGGAAACTATATTATTAAATCAACAATCTATTTAAAATAATAAAGGAAAAATTAACCAGTTACGAGTCTCAGCTACTGGTTCGATTTCGCCAATTTCTGTTTCACATGAAAGATCATGATAGATGAGTCATCAATGATGCTTCTCTTCCCCAACTACTCCCATTTTGAAAGTTATCAAAAAATAAAACTATATCGCAGCCCACCCATTATGTCAGTTTATGTTTATTGTATTGCTTAAAAATATTTTTATTTTTTGCTTTAAAATATTTTTTTATGGTAAAATACGGTTCACATAGCTAAATTATTACTATTTGTATTGTGCGTGAACCGCTGCCACCGAAGGCGACTATTATCTTTTAAACTATTAGCATAAAAAGAATATTGATTAGTCTTTTGTTTAATTAAACGGGATTAATTTCGAGTAAGTAATCATTTACATTAATTATCGAATTCTGCTGCTACAGTCTTATTTTTATTTTCTGCTAGAATCATAATTGCCGGTATTAAGGAAATTCTGCTTTTTTTTTTTTTTTTTTTTCCAAAAGTGTCATCATTGCTAGAGCCAGATGCTTCCATTTCGTTCGTTCATTTAATGTCAAATCACTTAAATTAGTTGAATAATATCGAACATTTTTTTAATTAGTGGGAACAATCTAAATGCAATAAGTTACAAATGGTAATTTAATATTTAAGTAAAAAAAAAAAATTTAATTGTATTTTGTTTAGTTTTCTCCCAATTTAAATCTAGGAAAAAGCTATTTGTAGGAAAGCCATTTAAATCTAGGAAAAGCTAATATGCTATAAAAATTGAGATAAATCGTTTTCTGTTTTAAAATAGAATTATTTGCGGAATAGTTCGAGTCAACTGTCTTGCTTATTTATTTAAAGTGGTATTATCAAATTATTTAAAATAGTATCAAAAAATTATATCTGAGTTATCCCAATTAAAAGAAAGAAAAGTGATATTTTGCTGCTTTTCAATTATATTTTTCTATACTTGCAAAATTTTACTCTCATTTTTTTCATTTCTTTTATTACCTGTTAAAAGTATAAATTTTATCTAATTCAATCTGCGCTTTTCTGCGTCTCTCTAAAATTTAATTTTTTTAATTTGGCATTAATATTTCTAATTTTCTTTGAAAATTTTTTATTTACCTTTATCAGAAAGTACGCTAAAGTGTAGAACATGCTATTCAGTTTTTGGGTTATAGGAAATAAAACAGAAAGAAAATATAAAATTTTCCCTTAGTAGTCCTCTATTTATAATAAAATTTATTATAATTCATGAAACACTTAGCAATTTATGAACTCAAGCCCATTTTTATTTTCTCTTATAACGAAGTACATCAAGAGAAAACATTTTCATCGTCAAAAAAATTCGAACCCATCATTTCGACAAATCGAAACATCTCAGACTTCCCTGAATTCGCGAAGAACAGTTTGGGAATTATGTCTATTTATATGAATAATACGATAATTTAAAAACGCCTTGAGCTATATAGATGAAATTTGGTGTGTGATCTGTAGATTTCTATCCAATGTTAATGAAATCTGTTGACTTAAAATCAATCTGTCTGCCTGTCCGAGAACAAGTGAACACGAAAACTACAAAACATAAATAGCTTTATGAATATAATTTAGTACACAAAATAATCATCAAAAGTGTTGGATTTAGAATTAAATCCTTCAAAGAATCGAGCATCTGTTGGTCTCTACTTCTGAATTCATTAAACGCTATAGCAATGACTTCAGTGAATGTAATTTGGTATTTGGTCTTGATATTAAAACTGTAAATAGGTGTTAAATTTCTTTTATCAGTTGGTTGAAAAAAAAAGGGGGAGCCATTTCAGTTTCTTCACTATATTATAAAGCATAAAACTCTCATGTGCAGGCGTCTGAAAATAAAAATTTGAGCACTTGTGGTTCTCACGGCCTTGCTCAAGTCCACGATTTTTTGAGGAAGGGGGGGGGGGGTCTACTAGAAAGTCTCGGGGAGACCATTCTCGTTGATTAAATTGAATAAGTTTCCATTTTTAAAAAATTAAATAAAGAAAAAACAAAAATGATATATTTATTGACAATGTTTTCTAAATTTTTGTTCTTATTTCATATAAAATCCGATTGCTTGTACATTGATATGTCCATCAGATTTAGAAGGACAAAAAAGATCGGAGGAAATCACTTAATTATTTTTTTTAGAGTGGTGAGTAAAAAATGAAAATGAAGGGAAGCAAAAAATTATATCTCGTTTTTATCCACGTTGAAACATTTTCTCAATTTGCTTCTCAGTTAACATCAATGTGGGTGTATTATTGCAAATCAAGGGGTTCAACTGATTTTGAGACGTTGAATGAACTCATTGTAGCGGATAAAATGTTCCAAACATTGGATTCCGAAACGGCAACCCATATAGGTTTGCTTCAGGAGGAAGTCATAGACTAACTCTCCGACTCGCCCGAAGGCACACGGATAAAACCTGAAAGACTTAACCGCCGCTACAGCAACACTGGTGGGAACTAAGTTTGAGTCCTAAGGGCCATCACCGGCCACGATACAGCCCTTTCCTAAGGAAGTACGTCCAGTCATCGATGGGAGGAGCCAAACCCCCACCTTTTCTTCTACCCACAGGTGTGGCGAAAAACAACCAGCATGCCGGAAGTTTCTCATCCTAAATTACGAGGTGCCCTCCCGGGGGATGCTTCAGGGGGGAAGTTGGTTTAAGCCAAAAGAATTGGGTAATTATTGTGATGTATTCTATGCATCCAAAGGTAAATCCTATGATGGGTCAGTAAGAACTAAATGGAAAGATTCTGATAAAAAAAAAGTTTTCATGGTAATTGAGAAAAACAACAGTTCAATGAGAAAAAGACAGATAATAGTAATTTTTACCCAAAGAAAAATTTTCAAAAATCAAAAAGTACAAAACTTAGAAAACTAACTTGTTACATTTGTGGCTCCGATAAACATTTTAGGCAGAATTGCCCGAAAATTAAGGGAACAGACTATAAAAAGATTAATGTAAACAATGTTACCGCTGAGGGGGCAGAATTAGAATCAAAAGGGGAAACAGTGGCTGCTAAGATAAATTTACTAGGTTAAGTTATTCCTTGGCAGGCTATTGAAGACAAACTTAGTAAGCTGGGAAAAGCATCTATTAGTGTAGTTGGGAAACTAGTTGAGGCATTGGTGTTTATGGTACGAAAATTACAGTTGTCAAAATTGACTTAGTTTTGGAAATTTCAGTCGAAGGAGCGGGTGAATCGTGGTTTAACCCCCTTCTTTGTCGTTGGCGATAACGTGCCAAAGCCTGCAAGCCCCGTTTTCTCTAGTCTAGGACTCCTCCGAAAAACACGGCGTAAGCTCTTGGTTGGAGATTTATGAAAAGTGCGCCAAGCAGCGGGTTAATTTATGATCGCTCCGAAGGAGCTTCTACAATATACTTGAAAAGTACTTTTAGCCCAGCGGTTAAATGTCCTTAGGTGTACGTTCCGTTAAGTCTTGCTACTGGTGGCCAGGTTAATGTAGTGCATTCAGCGTCATGTTCTTTAGCAGATGTTTTGGTGGAGGATGTATTATTTCCACCAGATGCTCTAAACATGTTGGGAGAGGTCCGAGTGAAGGAAATTCACTGGCTCAGGACTTGAGGGGTGACTCAGGAAATTTTGATGGAACCGAGGTTTCATTTGGAGATTTGCAGGAGAAAGTACGGGATAACATTATCTGTGAGGAATTTCAAAGGGAAATTACTTCATGCAGGAATGAAGTGGGAGTTGATACTAAAGAGAAAATAACCACTGAGATAGGTAAAGGAAGCATGCTGGCTGTTACTTTTCGCTCTGAGCATGAGCAGTGTGCAGAGTCAGTAATGACTTGGAAGCGTGCTAAAGAAGGCAAAGGTAACCACTATGAGGTAGAAGGTTATCTATTCCTCAGAGACAAAATACCCAGGGAGAGTATTGGGCAAATTGTAATTCTAAGATGTAGACGAAATGAGATACTGAAACTTGCTTATACTTCAGTGTTTGTTATATGGGTCCTAAAAAGACTCTAGAATGAATCAAGTACTCATTCTTCTGGGAAGATATGAGGACTGATCTCAAAAACCTTTGCGACTCATGTAAAGAGTATTAACTTACCCAAACAGTTAAAAGTAGTGACAGAACGCCAATTACGCCTGTCGTGAGGCCTGAATTGCCATTTCAGGTAGTGAATATAGACCTGATAGGTCCGATTAATCCTCCAATTGCGAAAGGGCATAAATACATATTATGCCTGATTGATCAGCATACTATGTGGGGCGACGCCATACCGTTGACTAGTCTTAGTGCATGCTTTGTTGAGTATATTTTCAAGGAAAAGTATTTCGAACGGTATCGCGTCTGATAACGGGACAAAAGAATTCGAAAAACGAATAGGGAGCAGTCCAAGAATCTCTACCTCGGGATATCCACAATCAAATGGGTTGGTGGAAAGATTGAACAGAACCTTGTAAAACATGCTGCATAATGTAGATAGGGAAGAAGATAGAGGATGGCACTTACAAATTCCTTCTGTGCTATGGGCGTACAGAGAAATAACTTATTCAACCACTGGTGTGTCTCCATCTCAATTTTTGTATGGTAGATAACCACAACGTCCTTTGGAAATCTTAAAATCTACTTGGACTGGAAAACATAATAATGTACAATTAAATAGTACAGGGTTAGCAAGAAATAAGTTACCCACTTCAGAGTGCTCTAAAATTCGTTGTATTGATCAAAATGAGATAAAATTTAAACTACAGATTATTGAGATGATGCGCTTTACATTTATTAAATAATAAAAAATTAGTACAAAAATTAACCACTATATGGCGTTGTAATACACATAAAACCATTTAATATGATTTATAATTGTTAAATAAAGTAAAATTAAAATGCTCAATGTGTCCTCCATCATTTTCAACAATATTCTCTAGTCGGAGAACCATATTTTCTATAGATGACCGGAGTGAGTCCGCCGGAATATTAAGAATATGGCGCCGAATGTTGTCCTTCAGATCTGGTAGAGATAATGGCCTTTGACGGTAGTTATTGTCCTTCAAATAACCCCACAACCAAATGCTGTGTTAACAATCACTTTACACGACGATCAATATGAGGTGGTGCACCATCCTGCATGAAAATTATGTCTTGAAGGCATCCACTCTGTAGAAGAGTTGGGATTATCCTTCAGTTGGGCAAAATCCCTCAGCATATCATGGTACCATTGTCCTGTGAAGGAACAGGTTTGGATTCCATTTGAAGTTATCTCTTCAAAGGAATACGGTTCAATGATATAGGTAGCTATAAAACATGACCATACTGTCATATTTTCAGGATGCAAGGATTGTTCCTGGATAACGTGAGGTTTTCCTCTTCCCAAATTCGACAGTCTTGGGTGTTAACTTGGCCACTGAGGCAAAAGCGGGCCTTATTACTTAACAGAATGTTCCATGGCCAAGTTGTGTCAACCACTATTCGAACAGGGAACTAAAGTGCAAAAGTTTTACGGCCGTCCTACAACAAGTGCACAGACTTGTAGGATAAAAATGCAAAATCTGCCGTACGATTTTTCTTTTAGTTCAATACGGCATATCCAGAGCATGGGAAACAACTGGGCTGCAACTGACTGCTGGCTGCAACGAGCATGGTCGCAACATTTTTTATGGTGGGATACGGGATACTGGAAGACGGATTTTTCCTTCCTCTACCTGGAAGAATGCCAAGTTGCCCAGTTTTTGCATCATCTTGCGTAGGACACCTGGATATATTGGACCTTTTCGTATCTGCTTCATACGACGAATATCCTTTAGAGCTGCAACGGAGTTTTGTTGGTTCTGGTAGAACAATTTCACCAGTTGAGCTTTTTCTTTTAACACAAGTATGACGCACACAGAAGAAACTAATGTCCGTGCAGAATCCGCTTTCTTTTTATCCAAAGAAAACTGGTAATAGACATGCACTGAAACGCAAATTATGTTTTACATTTTCAATACATGCAAATAAATGTCATTTGTGTTACAGCAGCATCTATTGATGAATTTTTGTACTAATTTTTTTAATTAATAAATGTAAAGCGCATCATCTGAATAATCTGTAGTTTAAATTTTATCTTATTTGGACCAATAGAACGCATTTTAGAGCCCTCTGAAGTGGGTAACTTATTTCTTGCTAACCCTGTACTTCCGTTTCCAAATACTTGTAAGATCTGAAATCAAAATTTGAGAAGGCTGCAGAGCAAGCAAGCTTGTTTCAGCAGTACAACTGAAAAAAAAGTATATTATCACAATTTAAGATCGAGTAACAGAGTGTTCAACGTTGGAGATTAGATGATAGCGTTAATATCAGATTTGACTAATAAATTATTTGCTAGATAGCAAGGTCCTGCAATCATCGTTGAGAAATGCAATCCCCATTCTTTTTCAGTTTCATTGCCGGATGGCTCGACCAGTACAAGCACGTTCATCAGAATAAATTAACACATTACATAGCTAGTTCTAACTCTATAAATGTCATTTTTGAAGAAGAAAAAGTATTCAGCCATGTTGAAACTTTGCCAACCGCTACCAAAGAATCTAAATTTTTCGAAATTCTTGATAATCTTGAAATTAAACATTGAAATAGTTTTTAGTTATAAACTTTTAAAAATTTAATCGTAAAGTTTAAACGTAATTTTACTAAACCCATGCAGCCAGCTGCGGTGGGCACACATAATGTTGAACTATTACCAAATGCAGTGTTGAAAAAACCTCATTGTTATACACTGAAGTGCCAGAAAGACTTCACCAATCTAATAACGTGTAGAACTCCCACAAGCATGCAGAAGTACCGCTACATGGCGTGGCATGGATTCAATTAATTTGTGAAGATATTCTGTAGACAGTTTACTCCATGATTCCTGCAGGGCAGTTCACAATGCCTGGGAGTGCGAGGTGGTGGAGATCTCCTAAGGACAGCACATTGCAAAACACCCCAGATATGCTCGATAATGTTCATTTCAGGGGATTGGTTTGATTTAGTTATATTAACGTCACGTTTGAAGCAACACTTGGGCTATTTTGTCATTTCAGGGGAATTAGGTGGTCAAGAGAGGGAACGAAATTCAGAAGAGTGTTCCTCAAGCCACCCGGTAGCTACTGCAGACCTGTGGGGTGGCGCATTGTCCTGTTGGAATTGTCCACGTTCGTTGGAATGTACACATGACATAAATGGATGCAGGTGGTCAGAAAGGATATTAACGTACCGCTAACCTGTCATGATCGAGTCTAGACGTATCAACGGTCCCATTTCATGGCAACTGTACACGTCCTATACCATCGCAGAGCCTCCACCAGCTTGAACACTTTCTTGTAGGATGAGGTATCCATACATTCATGGAGTTTTCTCCACACTCGTACACGGTCATCTGCCCGATACAATTGAAAACGTGACTCGTCAGACCAGACAAGTTTTTCAATTATTAAGTGTCCAATGACGGTGTTGGCGAGCCCAGGCTAGTCGTAGAGCTTTGTGCCGCTGAGTCAACATTGGTACACGAGACGGTATGTGGCTGCAAAAGCCCATATCAATTAAGGTACGTTGCACAGTACGTACGCTGACAGTAGGTTATGGGCCTTCATTCAAATCCGCTGCAATTTGAGGAAGTGTCGAACTTCTATATCGTATAACGATTCTCTTCAGCCGTCGATGATTCCGTTCTGTCAAGATTTTCTTCCGTCAGCGCTGTGGGATATTTGAAATTTTACCGGAAACCTGATATTCGCGGTACACCCTTGAAATGACCGTACGCGAAAACACAGATTTCATCGGTACTTCGGAAATGCTCTGCATTCTTGCGCTGTTGAAAATCACTTACATCTTCATAATCTGCCATTGTAACAGCAAGAGTCGATGTAATAGCTTCCTCAGACACCTGTTATCTTATGTACGCACTGTCGACCGTATCGCGTTACGCTTATTGGTTGAACACTGCTCTTATTTGCATACGACTTGCTATACCAGTTTATCTGGCTCTTCAGTGTAGCTTTTAAGTGAAAATATTTCTTCAAAGCAAATAAAATTTATCTAAATAAATCTTCTCATCTTTAATGGGACTCTTGTATCTACCCGATGCCTTTACGGCTGTCGATTCAATAAAAAGACATGCAACGCTTGCTCAAAAACAGAACAGAATAACTTTATTTTAAAAACAACAAGACATATATACATGGAAACAGTTGCTAGGCAACGGCGCTATTTAATGACAACAAAACATATATGCATAGAAACAGTTGCTAGGTAACGGTGTTGTTTAAAAACAACAAAACATATATACATAGAAACAGTCGTTAGCCAATGGCGCAATTGGAAACAATTATTCGATTCATTTCAGTTCCCAACATCCTACCCCCTTTTGAGCTGACAAAGGAAGGCTCAAAACCTCTGAGGTTTCTTTGCGAGGCGACCACTTCTAGTAACTGTAGTATCATGAGGAGGTGCAGTCGGAGTTTGTAGACCAATTGGAGAATCAGAAACTGAGTAAGGATCCACAGAAACTCCAGAAGAGCAAGGAATTTCATCTCGGTGCTGAGGAACATCGGAAATTGAGTGAGGATCCACGGAGGCATCAGCAGCTTTCTCAACATTAGTATCTTGAATGCTTACTAGTCTCCGAGCCTGAAAAATAGAATCATTACTTGGGATATATGAGTATATTCTAAAGGGTATATTCTTTGAATTGGATGCAGAAAAACCCCATTTTTCAGTTCTCAACTTTACAGTTCTAAGTTTGCCGTCTTTTTCCGGCAGTAATTCCAGCACTCTCATGGGTTATATATTCCTATAGCCACAAGTTCCCATCGTTTATACACAGCAGAATTCAAATGCACCGATATAGCATGCATATTATTGCATAGATCACCTTCAATACCCTCCACCGTGGAAACAAGGCTACAACCCAACCTAGTTTCTAACACAATTACACCAGAACTTAATTGCACAGAATTACCATTCATTATCAATCCAGAAATATCGGTTCCTACAACCAAATCAACAATATAATCTTTTGAATACAAATCTGATATCACAATATTATTTTCTTCCAACACCCTCAATGTCAAAGAGCTCTTGATTTAGTCACAAAGCTGCATATTTTTTCCTCTGACCTAATCTCAATGTCTACAGAAAAATTACCATTTAAACTGGAAATCTTAATTTCGTGTACCTCATGCAAACGTGGCTCAATATTTCTCCCCCAAAATAAGCTTTGCACTAAATGCTGCTCCCTTTTAGGTTTCAATTTAAGCTCTTTAATTATTCTTGTACATAAATAGGAGAGCTCAGACCCAGTATCGATGAGTGCTCTTGCATTTACTCTTTTATTACCGTTCTCAATTACGACTCTTAAAGTCATCAGTAGAACAGTTTGCAGAGTACTGTTAGTCATAACCTTAGTAGACACTTCAGTTCCGTTCTTATGTGAACTTGAATCCCGATCTGACACATCAAAAGAAAGTGATTTTTACCACAATACATACATTTACCTTTAAATTTAGAATTTCGCGACACGTGTTTTAAACGTAAACAATAAAAACATGCCCCTTTCCTAGATAAAATCTTCCTTCTCTCTTCTAAAGTCAATTTTCTGGCCATAGAGCAGTCCTGGCTAGGATGCTTCTTATCAAAGAAAAGACAATCAAAATTCCTCCTACCTTAACTCGTTGTATTTACCAAAGCAGCTGCTGAAGGCATTTCCGGAATCACAACCTTGTTCACATCGGAATTTTTTCCTCTGTTAATCTCAAATCCGCTTCGAGTCAGCTCGATCATCTCCTCGCCAATAACTTCGTTCTTCAAGAAGGTCATCAAGTTTTCCAGTGAGAGACTGTCATCTTTCTCATCCGATTTCGCACGATTTCTTACCCAAGAGATGAGGACATCTTCAGGGAGACAAGATTCAACCAAAGGTATCAGAAAATCTCCGCACTTTTGTTGAGTTAGTCCCAAGCTTTCCAGGACTTGCAGCTTGCCCGTGAGTTCATCATAATGCCGCATTGAAGGACGACTATCGAATCTCCATGGCCGAATGGTCATGGCACTGGTCTTGTGATCAAGAGACCTGGGTTCGAATCCCGCTAGAGACACTGAGATTAATGGTATATGTAAATACTTAATTCCTTGATTTTATGTTTTCCTTTATTTCATGTTCCAGAAGTTACTGGACATTTCTTTAGTTTACCAGATAAGTGTTCTGGACTTTTCTTACTGTCTCCAGAAGAGTATTCTGGAACTTTCTCTGCTTATAAAAAAGCAGAAGATTTGTCAGTTACTGTATTCTCAGTTCTGAGTTCAGTTAATAAATTGGCTTAGCTCTACCTCTTGTGTGTGTCATTAAGTTCTATACTAAAGTATCTACGTGACATTCTTTGGTGGACGCGCCGGGTACGATTCCAGTCAGCGTGGAAACGCAATTACGAAGAAGCGATCGCCTTAAAGGCCTTGAACCAGAATTTGGACTTTATAATCCACCATCCAGAAAGACAAGGGAAATGCCTGTGGAACCAGAGACAAAACCGATCATCCTGACATCAGCACAGGAACAATACAGGAATCCCTCTGTATTTAAAGGAGACTTAGGACAAGACCCAAACAAATGGCCGAAGGAATACGACAGAGTATCAAAATTCAACAGATGGGATGACATGATTTGTCTCGCAAATGTGTTCTTTTTTCTGGACGGCACAGCGAAGCAATGGTACGAAAATAATGAGGAAAAATTGACTTCCTGGGATGTTTTTAAATCAATGTTAAAAGAAGCATTTGGAGAAACACAGCATTATGTAAAGAAGGCAGAAGATGAGCTCAAGTATAGAGCTCAAAAACCTGGCGAAAGCACGCAATCATACATCCAAAGCGTGTTGGGATTATGCCATCAAGTCAAACCAGGTATGTCAGAAGAAGAGAAAGTGTCTCATCTGATGAAAGGAGT
>JAPMOR010015793.1:2252417-2273957 GCA_026543865.1 Argiope aurantia | reverse complement strand
CCAGGTATGTCAGAAGAAGAGAAAGTGTCTCATCTGATGAAAGGAGTCGCCGAAGATGTTTACCAGGCACTTCTGACGAAAGAAATAACCACTACAGAGGACTTTATAAAATGGTGTAGAAAAATCGAAGAAATGCAGCAAAAGAGGATCCGTGGTAGGAAATTTGAAAGGCTCCCAAATGTCTTACCAATGGCTGCAATTGACGAAAAACTGTATCTGGCATCACTAATACGTCAAATAGTGCGGGAGGAGGTCCAGCGCCAGTGTCTCCAGTAGTCGATCCCGAAGTCCAGGACAAAGGCATTGAAGACATTGTTCGAGAGGAAGTGGAAAATGCTTTGGCTCCTTTGTCACAGACAACACCAGAGTGGACAAAGGTCAAACCAAGACGCCAACCTACCTATGCAGACGTTGCCAGACGACCTATGCCCGTAGCACAGCAACCACAGAGGAAGACGGATGTCTGGCGCACCCCTGATAGAAGACCCGTTTGTTTCCATTGTGGCCGCCCTGGCCATGTAGTTCGATATTGACGAGATCGCAAAGCTATTTTTGAGGCCTATCGGGCTAATAGGAGAGATTTCGGCCGTCCACAGTCGAATGAGGGACGCTATGCCGACGAATACAGCCGACCAGCAGCCCGAGGTTTGTCGCCCAGCCCATCACGAGGACGATCGCCGACACGCCGCTATAGATCTCCGTCGCCATATAGAAGATCCAGTCAATCTCCTAGCCGCAGAAATGAGGAAAACTAAGCGGTGCGACCTTCCTTGGGGGTGAGGCCGCTAGTGACAAAAATCCTCCGATGCCGCAACATTGTGCCGCAAAGATGACCGGAAACAACATAGAAGTAATTGTCGACAATAAGCCAGTACCTGCCCTTGTGGACTCTGGAGCCTCATTTTCTGTAATCTCGGAGAAGTATCGGCGCCTATTGAAGAAAGTTATGTTTCCCACAACTAACAATGTTCTTTTAAAAGTCGCCGATGGAAATTACGTGAGACCAGTGGGAAAATGTACGCTTCGTCTCGAAATCAATGGCCGACCTCAAGCTTTTGAATTTATTGTTTTGCCGCAATGCAGTCACGATATCATCCTTGGTTGGGACTTTTTGAGCGCTTCTCAAGCTGTTATAGATTGTGGCCGTTCGGAACTCTTGTTTCAAGACTTCCTTCGACAATCCCAAACTCCATACTCCAGCCGTTTATTCGCGATAGAAGACTATACAGTACCTGCTCGTTCTATCAGAAAGATTACTGTCTTAGGTCGTAAGAACCTTCGAGCTATCGACGTAATAGTAGAGGGAAATAGGATGCTCCTCTTTAACAAGGAAGTTGCTATTCCGTCTACTATAGTTACGCTCCTTAATGGAAAAGCCGAACTATGGGTTACCAATGGACAAGGAGAACCTCAGATCATACCTAAAGGCATGTGAATCGGGTATGCCGAACCTTTACACGAAGACTGCGTAAATACCATAGATGAGGGATCGCCTTATTCCACGACCACTTCAAAGGCAAAGTTGGGTGTCATCGAATATACCACGATGATAGCTCCGGATTTGAGGATCGACCAAAAAGAAAGGATGTTTCATCTACTCCAGAAATTTTCGATCAAGAAAGGACGTTCAAGAACGGAAACCAACTCAATGTTAAATACCGAATAAACACAGGCGACCACTTACCTATTAGTCAGAGAGCTTACAGGGTGTCCCCATCCGAACGCCGCATTATCAGTGAGGAGGTAACCAAAATGTTAGAGAATACATCATTCAACCATCAGAAAGTCCATGGTCATCTCCAGTCGTCTTGGTCAGGAAAAAAAATGGAAGCTGGCGTTTTTGTTTTCATTATCACCGACTCAACAAAATTACCAAGAAAGACTTGTATCCATTGCCACGTATTGACGACACCTTGGATTACCTGAAGGGGGCAAAATATTTTTCGTCTATGGATCTCTACTCCGGTTACTGGCAAATAGAAGTTGATGAAGCCGATCGTGAGAAAACGGCTTTTATTACACCTGAGGGACTATACGAGTTTAAAGTGATGCCATTTGGCTTATGCAATGCTCCTGCAACTTTTGAAAGGATGATGGATAATCTTCTGCGACATTTAAAATGGACAATGTGCCTTTGCTATTTATATGACATTGTGGTGTTCTCAGAAACATTCGATGAACATCTTCAGAGGTTGAATACCGTCCTTCAGTGTATACAGAACGCTGGTCTTATCCTTAATCCAAAAAAATGTCACTTTGGAGCACAAGAGATAAAGATCTTAGGACACCTAGTATCCAGTGATGGCGTACGACCGGACGCAGAAAAAATAAAGACCGTGAGTGACTTTCCCGTGTCTAGGAATATCCATGACATCAGAAGCTTTCTGGGACTTTGCTCTTACTATCGCCGATTTATCAACGATTTTTGCCATAAAGCCGAACCTCTACAGTTGTTACTGAAGGGGGACACAAAATTCTGTTGGGGACCTGAACAAGTGGAAGCTTTTAATACCTTGAAGAAAGATCTTATCTCCGATCCTGTCTTAGGCCTTTATGACGAAGCTGCACCAACGGAACTTCACACCGATGCGAGTGGATACGGAATCGGCGCAGTATTAGTCCAAATCCAAGATGGGAAGGAAAAAGTAATAGCTTATGCCTCGCGGACTCTGACGAAAGCTGAGAAAAACTATTCCACAACTGAAAGAGAATGTCTTGCGGCCATATGGGCTATAACTAAGTTTCGGCCATATCTCTTTGGAAAGGCTTTCAAGATCGTCACCTACCATCATTCCCTGTGCTGGCTGACAGGACTGAAGGATCCCTTTGGAAGACTGGCTAGACGGGCGCTGCGACTCCAAGAATACGACGTATCAGTGGTGTACAAAAGTGGAAGGAAACACAAAGATGCTGATAGTCTGTCCAGAAACCCATTGAAAGTCGATTCTTCATGGTCTGGGGACTCCATTGGTGCCACTTTATTCACTAATCTCTCAGAAGAACAAATGAAAGATCCAGAATTGGCAAGAATAATAAGAGACCAACAAAGTACCGAAGCAAGCAGGCTGGGAAACTTTGAAGTAGTCGAAGGAGTCCTCTACAAGAAGAATTTTGATCCGTCCGGAAAGAAATTTCTACCAGTGATCCCGAAGCATTTACGACTCAGTATTCTAGAATCTCTCCATGATGACCCTACCGCCGGACATCTAGGATTCACCAGGACTTATGATAGAATAGGAAAGAGATTCCATTGGCCAGGTTTGTACAGAAATGTTCGAAGATATGTGATGCACTGCCGAGAATGTCAAAGGAGAAAATCTATTCCTCAGAAGCCACCAGGTCATCTCGTGCCTATTCCACCAGCTGCCGCTCCTTTCCATCGCGTCGGAATCGACCTGCTAGGACGATTTCCAAAATCTGACGACGGCAACAAATGGATTGTAGTATGCACCAATTATTTGACACGGTACGCAGTCACCAGAGCTTTACCGACGGCGGAAGCTACACAAATTGCCAAATTCCTACTAGAGGACATAATCCTGAAGCATGGAGCTCCACGAGTTATCATTACAGACCGTGGGCAAGTTTTTCAGTCCAAGCTGGTATCCGATATTAATCGACTGTTCAATATCACTCATCGAATGACAACAGCCAATCATCCGCAAACAAATGGCCTTACAGAACGATTCAACAAAACGATAGCAGATATGCTTTCTATGTATGTTGATGTCGAACAGAAGAACTGGGACCAGATATTGCCGTTCGTCACATTCGCCTACAACACTGCCAAGCAGGACACGACAGGTTTTACGCCCTTCTACCTCCTACATGGGCGAGAAGCTGAAACGCCGTTGGATACGATGTTTCCTCTCTGCCCCAATGAGTTCAGACAAGAAGACGATTACGTTAGTCATCTGATCAATAAGGCAGAAGAATCGAGGCAATTAGCTCGCGCACGAACTCTCGAAGCTCAGCAGAAAGATCGCCGGCATTATGACTCCAAACATCGGATGGTGGCATACGAACCAGGGGATTTGGTGTGGATTTTTATTCCAGTTCGTAAAAAGGGGCTTTCTGAGAAACTACTCAAGAGGTACTTCAGCCCTTATCAAGTCTTGAGCGGTTGTCCGACGTCACCTATGAAGTAGCCAATTTCGATCCTAATTCTAGAAGGCGGAAACCGAAAGAAGTTGTCCATGTTTTACGCATGAAACCATGCCATGACCCAGAAGAACAAGACGACCAACATTCTTATAAAATAATGGAGGTTCCGGAAAGAGACATTTCTCAAGAGACTACTCACCGTGAAAACACGACAAATTATACTGGCCCTGTGACTCGATAGAGAGCTAGAACCACACAATGAAATGGCATAACATCGAGACGCTGTTCTTCTAAGGAGGGAGCAATGTCGCATTGAAGGAAGACTGTCGAATCTCCATGGCCGAATGGTCATGGCATTGGTCTTGTGATCAAGAGACCTGGGTTCGAATCCCGCTAGAGACACTGAGATTAATGGTATATGTAAATACTTAATTCCTTGATTTTATGTTTTTCTTTATTTCATGTTCCAGAAGATACTGAACATTTCTTTAGTTTACCAGAGAAGTGTTCTGGACATTTCTTACTGTCTCCAGAAGAGTATTCTGGAACATTCTCTGCTTATATAAAAGCAGAAGATTTGTCTGTTACTGTATTCTCAGTTCTGAGTTCAGTTAATAAATTGGTTTAGCTCTACCTCTTGTGTGTGTCATTAAGTTCTATACTAAAGTATCTACGTGACAATATAAACCTGAGAGGTTGGCTGTAGCTTTACCAGATGTGGCATTATTCATATTGTTACGAAATTTTTACCGGGGAGTTCGTTTGGATAGTGGAAGTGATATGGTGTGTAGAACGTTCAATCAGCAGACGGTAGTAGAAAATAAAACAACGACGTTTATTTACACGAAGACACAAAGGACAGCACAAGAGCGACAACTATATATAGCACAGAAGACGATTATCTTCACCCGAGACGTGTAGCATACAACAGCACACACAGCAGCATACAACCAGAATCTACTGCAGACAGTAGCGCACAGCTCAGTTCAGCACTAGCTTGACTCCGTCGCTGCTCACCGTCGTTTTCGCCTACTCCGCTCTGTCGCTTACGACTCCTCCGCTCCGTCTTCGGACTTCTCTCTCTGACTGGCAGCTGCAGACCCTTTTATAGGTCTCAGGAGGCGGGGCTAGAAGCCTCTCAACCAATCAGGAACGTTCGAGACGTATCTCGGCTCCTACTGGACGGATCGGGAAAATTCTCTATGTTTCGGGTATAATCCATTTTGCCGCCAAAGTCGCCAAATTCGTCGCCAAGCTCTGGTACCCCGACCCGACGCCCAGACTCTGTCATCTGTAGAAGATTCTTTCCAATGGTGGAACCAATTGTGCTGGGAAGCAGCATTACGGATTCGTAACACTGTCCCCGTCCTAAGGACTGCACGTCCCGGGCAGAACAATATCTGAGTAAGAGGCATCTACTTACAGGATTGCCATATTCACACAATAAGCAAGTATAAAATCACAAATACTCAAATGACATACGGCGTAAATATTTTCAAAATACTTGAACAATACAAAAATAAATTACAATACTAAAATAACAAAATTAAGAAGATAAATGATTTACATTATTTATTATATAATGAGCTACCATGGTCTGAACTAAAAAAGATCTTAATCACCTTGGCCAAGGTAAGGGGCTAGCCTGTTACAATGTATCACCTTCGGTTTTGAGTGTGGTGATTTCTGTACCCGTACCACAACGTCATTCAGTCTTTTAAGGACTGTATAAGGACCCTTCCAGTTGGTCTGCAACTTCGAAGAAAGTCCTTTGCGACGTTTCGGATTCCATAACCACACTTGATCTCCTTCGTGAAAATTGTGTCCCGTTGCTCTAGCATCGTATCGGGTGTTCATCTTCTCTGAAGCCATGCCGATCCTATCTCTGGCCAGATGATACACCTCCTCCATCCGTGTCCGGAGGTTCTCGACATATTCCTCAGGCACCAAGGGAGTATCTGGAGGCCGGCTGAACAGTAGATCTGCAGGCAGAAGAAGGTCACGTCCGAAGAGCATTTGGGATGGGGAATAGCCAGTAGTCTCGTGAACGGCACTTTTATAGGCAAGAAGGAAAAGGGGCAGTTTCTTGTCCCAGTCCTGTTGATTGCTGAACACCAGGAGAGAGAGACTGTTCAGAATGGTCCGAATGAATCTCTCAACCATGCCATCTGACTGAGGATGTAAAGCCGTAGTTTGAGTTTTGTCGATGCCGAGTATCTCACACAGTCTCCTACAAACAGCCGAATCGAAGTTTCTTCCTTGATCAGAGTGCAGTTGTAGAGGAACTCCGTATCTTGAAATCCAGTTTTGAACTAGAGTCTCTGCAACAGTCGGGGCTTCTTGATTGGGAATGGGATAAGCTTCAGGCCATTTGGTGAAGTAGTCCATGACAACCAGGATGTTGTTGTTGCCATCTGATGACTTAGGAAGAGTGCCTAGTATGTCAAAAGCTATTCGTTCGAAAGGTGCCCCCACATTATACAGCTGCAGTCTTCCTTTAATGCGTTTCCCAGGACCTTTACGTGCAGCACAGGGATCACATGTGCGACACCATTTCTCCACGTCATTTCGCACATTATTCCAGTAGAAACGTTCTCGAACTTTTTGTAATGTCTTCGTAACACCAAAATGACCCCCAGTCGGACTGCCATGGAGTTCCTTAAATACTGTTGATACTCTTGTCTTTCGGAGTATTAATTCCATCTGAATGCTTTTCCATCGTCAGACTCCCATTTGCGATACAGCACACCATTTCTTAGATGAAGATAGTCCCAAAGAGCCCAGTAACGCTTCGTTGTAGGATGGAAAGGGGCGATGTCTTGCCAGCTAGGCTTTCCGTCCGTTGACTCTTTAAAATCAATTATTGGCTTTATTTCAAGATCAGCTAGTTGGTCTTTCCGGACGCTTTCGTCACTCCATGGATCTGATTCTGATGTTGATGGTGTTGTAACTTGGCGAACTACAGGATCCACTATATCAAATTTCTTTTCAACTCTAGGGCAGTATTTGCAGTTCTCCCAGCATGGTCTTCTTGAAAGAGCATCTGCGTTTCCATGCGCTGATCCTTTTCGGTGGCGAATTTCCATGTCATATTCCTGTAGTCTCTGTATGCATCTGGCTATTTGACCTTCTGGATTTTTAAAATTCAATAGCCAGGTTAATGAAGCATGATCTGTACGAAGCAGAAACCTTCGACCGTAGAGGTAAGGGTGGAAGTTCTCTACGGCCTTTACGATAGCCAGAAGTTCCTTCCTGGTCACACAATAATTCCTTTCCTGTTTGCACAGACACTTACTGAAATAGGCGATGACACGCTCCTGTCCATCTACTTCTTGGGACAACA
Organism: Argiope aurantia; assembly: GCA_026543865.1. Taxonomy (NCBI): domain Eukaryota; kingdom Metazoa; phylum Arthropoda; class Arachnida; order Araneae; family Araneidae; genus Argiope; species Argiope aurantia. The sequence continues at coordinate 2,266,510 of JAPMOR010015793.1, read as the reverse complement.
CAGCTCCGATGCATTCATGGCTTGCATCCGTATCCAGAATAAATTGCTTTCCAATTTCAGGATATGCCAGGACGGGAGCAGATGTTAGGGCGTCTTTGAGCTTGTTGAAGGCGTTGTCACACTCGTCCGTCCAGATGAATTTCTGTTTCGCTTCGGTCAGCTTATGGAGTGGTCTGGCGATCTTTGAGAAGTTTTTCACGAATTTTCGGTAATACGTGCATAAGCCTAAGAAACTCCGGAGCAGGTGAACATCCGTCGGGCAGGTCCAATGTCTTACAGCTGATATCTTATCCGGGTCTGTTCGAACACCTTCCGCCGAAATGATATGCCCAAGATAGGTGACTTCACGCCTGAATAGGTGGCACTTGGACGGGCTTAATTTCAGGTTATCTTCCTTCAGCTTTTGCAGTACACGTCGAACATTTTGAAGATGTTGTTCAAAGGAACGCCCCATGATGATGATGTCATCGAGGTAAACCAGACAGGCTTCATAAGAAAGCCCTCCGAGAATTGTTTCCATAAGGCGTTCAAATGTTGCCTGCGCATTACACAAGCCGAAAGGCATAACCTTAAACTGCCATAGCCCCTGTCCTGTGGTGAAAGCCGTCTTCTCTTTATCTTCAGGATGGATTTCTACTTGCCAATACCCACTCTTGAGGTCCAGGGTAGAAAATCAGGTATTGCCGGCAAGTGTATCAAGCGTGTCATCTATCCTTGGCAAAGGGTAGCTGTCCTTCTTGGTGACGTCATTCAACCGGCGATAATCCACACAAAATCTAGTAGAGCCGTCTTTCTTCCTTACTAAGACGATAGGGGATGCCCAAGGACTTGATGACGGCTCAATGACGTCATTATCTTGCATTTCTTTAATTAGTGTTTGTACTTCTTCTTGTTTAGTGAATGGTAGTCGTCTGGGGTGCTGCCTAATAGGAGGATGCTCTCCTGTATCAATTCGGTGTTTTACTAGTTGAGTCCTTCCAAAGTCCTCAGATGTTCGGGAAAATAAGTCCCGAAATTCTTTTATCAACTCTCTAGCAGCACACCTCTGTTTTTCATCTAAATCTGTATCCTGCAGCAGATTTTGGACTAGATCGTCTGAAGAAACGTCCTGACTATTGCACTTCCAGTCTATACAAGTGACAGGAGTGCAAGTTGCTAGCACCTCTCCTTTCTGTATAATCTTCGTCTTATCACTGATGTTAGCCACTCTCACTGGGATGATTGACTTTGAGAGGTCCACTACTGACGAAGCTACCAACACTCCTGCTCTGGTACGGTCTGTGTCAGGATAATCCATTACACCAAATCGGAATTTTCGGTCATCTACTACCAAACCAGGTATTACACATTCAGTCCTAGGCGATAAGGGGATGTCAGTTTTAGCTATTATTTTCTGACTGGATTCCAGTTCAGCGTGTAGTACAAAGAGAGTGATGTCTTCAAATTTTGAGTTCATTCTACTATTTCCGAAGTCCAGTTTGAAGTCGTATTTCCGCAGAAAATCTAGTCCGAGAATGCAAGGGTCGGTAATTTCTGCTACAAATGCCGTATGGTGGTAGTTTATATTTCCAAAGCGTATAGCGAGGTTGACTTTCCCATGAATATAAATCTTATCTCCCGTCACTGTCTGTAAAGTAATGCAGGGTGGCGTCCAGATTATGTTAAATTTTAATTTTCGTGCCAGATCTTCTCTTATTATGGTCACATTGGCTCCAGTGTCGACAACCATATTGCATAAGATGTCACCAATTTGTCCTATCACGTAAAGTCCATTGTCACCGCCACTTATGGATGAAATTTGAAATACCTTGAAATGGGGCTGTTGACTATTTCCACCACTTCTAGAAACCTGGCAGTTCCTACGGACGTGTCCTGCTATACCACAAGTCCAACACCGAATTTTCGTACTTCCGTCATCTTTGCGCTCTTTTAACCTCCGAATTTCTCTTCGCAGATCGTCAATCTGTTTTACGAAATCCGAATCCGCAGAAGAGACAGCTCTGATTGGGTGTCGATCCGTACGTGTGGCTTGCTGGGCAACCTCTATTTTGTGTGCAAAGACTAAAGCAGATCCTATATCTTTAACATCTGCTAGTCGAAGAGTCTTCTGTGTTTCCGGATCCCGCACACTATCGATGAAGTACTAGAGAGCCAGATCTTGACGTGTCTCAACCGGGCAATCAGAAAATGCTAAGTGGGGAAGTCGCTGAATATCGGCAGCTAATTCCTGCAGACTTTCACCCGCCTTTTGATAACGGGACTTTAACTGCAATCGGCTGTATTCTTTAGTGCACTTCTCTCCAAACCGCAGCTCAAGTGCATTCGATAGAGCTTGGAAATCATGTCTTTGCTCCTCCGTAAGAGTCTCAAGGATGTCGGCAGCGTCTCCTCTTAACGAAGCTGCCAGTGAAACGCTTTGACTTGAGGATTCCATCCATTAGCTTCCGCTACCATAGTAAACTGCGTTTTGTATACTTGCCAGGATGTTTTTCCGTCGAATGTCGAAAGTTTAATCGTCGCTAGGGAAGGTGCAAATATCACTTTGGATTCCTCATATTCATGGGAAATCTGCTTCTTCAGGCTTTCGATCTCCTTCCCAAATTTCTGTTCCAATTCTTTTCCGATGTCTTCTCGAACCTTCTTGTCAAGACTTTCTTCCATCTTCAAGATGTTAATTTCAATGTTTTCTCGAACTTTCTTGTCAATACTTTCTTCCATCTTCAAAACTTTAGTTTCCACTGGAATTACCTTATTCTCAAATGAAGCCAACTTATCTTCAATTGCATTCATCTTCTCCTGAATGATATTGGAGAATTCCTCTTTAACACTTACGATGTCCTTCTTCCGCTCCTCCATTCCGGATTTCATCTCCTGCTCCATTCTTTCTTCTCTTTTCTTTATCTCATCTTGTCCTTGCTTCATCTCATCTTGTCCTCGCTTCACTTCATCTTGACCTTGCTACATCTCATCCATAGATTTCTTCATCTCAGCCAGCAGAGCCAGTAACTCACCATTACCGCTATCAGCCATTTTTGCTTGGGATCTAGTCAGCACCATACACTGTTGACCACTATCCCACTTCTGACACCAAATGTTACAAAATTTTTACCGGGGGGTTCGTTTGGATAGTGGAAATGATATGGTGTGTAGGACGTTCAATCAGCAGACGGTAGTAGAAAATAAAACAACGACGTTTATTTCCACGAAGACACACAGGACAGCACAAGAGCGACAACTATATACAGCACAGAAGACGATTATCTTCACCCGAGACGTGTAGCATACAACAGCACACACAGCAGCATACAACCAGAATCTACTGCAGACAGTAGCGCACAGCTCAGTTCAGCACTAGCTTGACTCCGTCGCTGCTCACCGTCGTTTCCGCCTACTCCGCTCTGTCGCTTACGACTCCTCCGCTCCGTCTTCGGACTTCTCTCTCTGACTGGCAGCTGCAGACCTTTTTATAGGTCTCAGGAGGCGGGGCTAGAAGCCTCTTAACCAATCAGGAACGTTCAAGACGTATCTCGGCTCCTACTGAACGGATCGGGAAAATTCTCGATGTTTCGGGTATAATCCATTTTGGCTCCAAATTCGCCAAATTCGTCGCCAAGTCTCCAAGTTTGTCACCAAGCTCTGGTACCCCCGACCCGACGCCCAGACTCTGTCCCATACAGATGACTGTAAAACATTCTTTCCAATGGTGGAACCAACTATGCTGGGAAGCAGCATTACGGATTCGTAACAATATCATATTTAATAATTATCGAACTTGTACCAAAAGGTCTTCACACCTGAAACGTTCCTTCAGAAGTTCCACTGCCTTTTGATAATTTTCTGTTGTTAATGGCAAGCTCTCGATGACTCTAGCCGCCGTCGACTCAGGGTCCATTGCTTGAAGCAAATATTGGAACTTATCCTATGCAGGCAAACTTGCATCCAAATAAATCTTCTCAAACATACTCGAAAACTCAAATTCTTTAGCATCACCAGAAAATTCTTCAATTCTATTTTCGGAAGTTTAAGCTTTCGGGTTTCACTCAAATCCTTCAGCAAAACAGCGTCGCCATATTTTCTGTCGATATCCGCTACCAGGGCAACATAGAGATCTCTGTATCCCTCAGAGGTCTTTATATCTTTCAAATAAGCTTCTTCCGAATCTTGCAATTTCAAAATCTCATTCAATATTTCCTCTTGACATACTGACAAACCATCAAATTTATCCTTTATTTGATGCTTCAAAATTAAAGTAGCTTTCGAATCCAATGTCTCCTTTGAAACCTTTACTTCCAATGCATTAGCACACACGGTGAAAGACCCTTTCGTTTGGTCTTTAAGGATTCCATATCAAATTCAGATACTGCTGTACAAAATAAAAAATTCTAAAATTCAGCGATAAATTTCACCCTACGTTGGGCACCAAAATATTTTAAGTGAAAATATTTCTTCAAAGCAAATAAAATTTATCCAAATAAATCTTCTCATCTTTAATGGGACTCTTGCATCTACCTGATGCCTTTACGGCTGTCGATTCAATAAAAAGACGCAACGCTTGCTCAAAAACAGAACAGAATAATTTTATTTTAAAAACAACAAGACATATATGTGGTCATCCTGGCGGCGCTCGCGTCGTCACTCAACAGCCAATAAGAAGCTATCTGATTCCCGCCATTAAAACTGTATTTAGTACTGGAATAACGTTCATCAATGTTAAGCGGCTCAGCCATTCGTCCAGTTCATTAAATTCGTTTATGTTAAATTAGTGTGCGATTTTTGTAATATGAGCCATCTCTAAGCATTGATCTCAACCGAGCCTTCCCATAGGGCCCGTGAGAGATATTTATTTTGATATATAATCCGATTAGTAGAGGCCTGTTTTTCGAGCTAGAGTTAACATGTCTCTACATGTGGGGGCTCGGTCCTGGATGCAATGACCTAGGAAATAGAAAACTAATCTTCTATCCGGTAAGAATCTGGAAATTTCACCATTAGTTTTCCTCAAATTATATTCGGATCGGCAGTGGCCGACAAAATATTTCAAGACAGTCTTCGGTTCGACAGTGGTCGACAAATTTTTCAAGAAAGTCATCGCTTCGGCAGTGGTCAACAAATTGTGAAGTTCCTGTAAAATATTATCTCAAAGGATGTAATTGAAGAGGAACAGGTAGGATAATTTTCTATATCATTTTGAATAAAGAATCTTGCAAGCATTTATTTTAAGATTTGTATATTTGTGAATGACTTTTTCAAGAAAAAGAAACTGTTTGAATGTGTTTATTTTAGAAATGTCTGTTTTGAAGAAATGTTAGCAATATTATTATTATAGTTATTATATTAGCATTTGTTATTAGGAAAAATAAAGGCATTTCAAAATGTTTAAAAACACAAAAAAGAAAGATTTAATTATTGTCGTTGAAGCAATAGTTGAGTTAGTTCCGGAAAAAACAAATATTGTGCAGCTTAAACAAATTATAGAAAATAGCCAAGCGGCTAAAGATGATTCGGAATTTGTTAAAGACATTATCATTTCAACTGTAGAGGAACGCGAAAAAATAGAAGCAGAGGAATGCGGAAAAATAGAGGCCGAACGAGCGTGTGAAGAGGCAGAACAAGCGCGTGAAAAGAAAAGACAGTTTGCATTAGAAAAATTGAAACTAAGTTTAGCTCATGAAGAAAGTATGAGAAACTTTCAAACGACCGGAATAAGTAGTCCTAACAGACCTCGTCCAGAAAGTTACGTGGAGTCCATCGAGCAAATAATTAAAAGCATCCGCACATTGACAATGCCAATACCAACTAAATCAGAAAATTTCAATTTGTTTTTCAATATTTTGGAACGTGCTTTCGAAACAAAACAGGTTAAAACTGAATACAAAGCCGAAGTCCTTCTAAATTTGTTAGGCGAGAAATGCCGACAAATTTATACGCGAACGAAACAATATTTTGAATGCCGACAATATTTTGTTATACGCGAACGAAAGCGAAATAAAAGATTATGACGAAATCAAAAGAATAGTGTTAAGAGAATTCCAACCATCTGCTAAAGAATGTTGGGATAACTTTCAAGCCGCCAAAAGATTTAAAGGGGAAAATCACGTGCAATTCGTCTCAAGATTAAAAGCGAATTTAGAATATTATTTAGAAGTAAGAAAAGTGAAAGATTTTACGACCCTTTGTGGACTAATTGTAACCGATAAATTAACCAGCACTCTGGACAAGGACACATCCCAGCACATTTTGATCAAACAAGGTTCCGACTGGTTAAAACCGCTGATGTTAGCAAAAGAAATAGACATTTACTTCCGCTCAAGAAATAAAAGTTTGTTTTGAGAAGAGAGTAGACATACACATGACTACAGCTCAAGGTCGCGCGTCAATAATTTCCGCCAAAATAACGATCATGTACACGGTGGAAATATTGACAAGAAAACTTGTTTTAAATGTAATTCTACATCGCATTTAATAAAATCATGTCCCCAAGATGTTGATGCTAGACAACATAACAATCAGGGAAGATCCTATAACTCAAATCCTGTAAACTCCATGTTTAAATCAAATGAAATTCCACAAGAATTAATAATCGCTGAGTTGGAATACGTGGATATTATTGTAAAAGACATTCCAATTAAAGCTTTGCTTGATAGCGGAAGCATATTAATGATTATTAATCCTAAATATGTAAAGAAATTAAATTATGTAGGCCGTAGCACAAAAATGAAATTAGCAAACAGTTCAATAGTCAGTCTTCCGTTTGTGGCGATAGATATTAGTCATGTTGATAAAAAGTCAGAAGCGAAAAAGGTTTTAGCAGCTGCAGTTACAGATATTTCTTTTGAATGCATTATACCATCTAATAGCTATTTAGATCTTAAAAATACTTTTTCCAATATAACTCCTACAACTGAATGCGTTTCTGAAAATAAATCCGAGCGTGAGTCGTCAGGTGAAAAAGAATACCAACATTGCATAATTCCTTCTGTTGATACCAGAGACGAATAGAATAAATTAATCCGTGAAAATAAAACAGAAACAAAACATATTTCTTCTCATTCTGCTTGTATAAAAAATGATAATAATTCAACTTCTCTTCTAAATGAGAATAAAAGTATTACTACTGGTTAGAAAATAAATGCTGACTCTGAAGTTTATTTACAGAGTGATGATATATCTTTGAAGAAAGATAAATTTGTTGATGTTAATTTAATAACTGATACTTGTTTTGAAAAGAGTTTTTCTGCTGTAAATTCTGAATGGTTAGTGAAGGAAGTATGCACAAATGTTTTAAATATTTATTCTGAAAATGATTTTGATATAGGGTATTTATCTGATAAAAATATGAAAGATCATGCTATTAATTTAATTTCAAATTACTCTCCAAATATAATCCGTACTACAGATTTGCAAATGTCTATTACTTTAACTGATGACATCCCTGTGACCTCAACGGTTCGTAGACTTGCTCCCATAGAAAAACAACAAGTTACAAAACAAATCGAAGAATGGCTTGCCCAGGGTATCATTAAAAAAAGCTATTCTGATTATGCGATTCCAATTGTCTTAGTGAAACGTAGAAATCGCGAACCCAGACTGTGTATTGATTTCCGTTCTTTGAACAAAAAACAACCAAAGATAAATTTCCTCTACCAAATATAGAAGATATTTTTGATAAGTTACACTCAGGCAAAATTTTCTCCACAGTAGATCTCAAAAATGCTTACTTTCATATTGATTTGACTCCTGGCAGCAGAAAGTACACGGCTTTTATTAGCCATGAAGGATTATTCCAGTTTAAAAAATGTTGTTTCGGACTTACGAATGCATCTGCTATGGTTCAATGTTACATTCAAGTAATTTTTCAAGAATTAATACATGACAGAACTTTAATTGTTTACTTGGATGTTATTATCATCCCTTCTCAAACCATTCCTGAAGGTATTCAAAAATTGGAATGCGTCTTACACATAGCCTCTGAATTTGGCCTACAGTTAAATCTAAAAAAAATGTCAGTTTCTGAAAGAAAAAATTAACTTTCTTGGTCAAGTCATCGAAAATGGACACATTAGGCCATCAACTGAAAAAACTTAAGCAGTACTAAATTTTTCTCAACCACGTAATGAAAAACAAATCCAAAGTTTCTTGGGTTTAACGGGATATTTTCGGAAATATATTAAAGATTATGCTTTAACAGCTAGACTTCTAAGCGATTTACTTATAAATGATGTAACATTTGAATTCGGCCCCCCTCAAATTAAAGCGTTTGAGACCATTAAAAGAGCTTTATCGCAAGATCCAATTTTACATCTGAACAAACCAGGTTCCAAACTGGAACTCCATACAGATACTTCCAAATTAGGTTACGGTGGAATCCTTCTTCAAGCTGACGACTATGATAATTTACATCCCATAGCTTATGTGAGTAAAAAAACAACACCTCAGGAAGAAAATTTATCGAGCTATGAACTAGAAGTTTTAGTTGTTATTAAAGCATTAATAAAATTCCGTACTTACATTTTAGGAACTAAAATTAAAATTGTCACTGACTGCTCTGCGTTCAAACAGACTATTACTAAAAAAGAATCAATTCCTAAAATAGCTCGAAGATTTTGATTATGAGATAGTACATAGCTCAGGTAGTCAAATGTGTCACGTTGATTAGTAATCACGTTGATTCACTTCCCAACAGTCATGACTACATTTTGTGATGATTTAACAGCGCGAGTGCAAGTGACACAGATGTCAGATGAATACATAAAAAAAATTGAAATAACTATGTAAAGATAACAACCAAGTTGATTTCGTGGTACAAAATAACATTCTGTATAAATGACAGGACAACCGTCGTTTGCTTGTAATACCTGAACTAATGAAACACGAAATAATTAAGAACGCGCATTCAAAAGGGCATTTCGCGGTGGAGAAAACTAAAAACATTATCGAACATGACTATTCTTTCCCGAATATGCAAAAAAGTATTAAATCGGTAATACAGAACTGTGTCGAATGCATCCTAGTCAACCGAAAGCATGGTAAGCCTGAAGGGTTCTTACATCCTATTCCGAAGGAAATCTTTCCTCTAAGTACTTACCATGTTGACTTTATTGGACCTTAGTGTCAACCAATAGAAATTATAATCATATTCTCACTATAATAGATCATTATCAAAGTTTATTTGGTTATATCCTGTTAAAGGTGTCACTGCAAATGATGCAATTGCAGGAAGCAGTGATCGGAAATCCCATGCGCATCATCACGGATAAAGGTTCCGCATTTACCTCCAAGGAATTCACAAACTATTGCGCGAATCAAAATATTAATCACATTCAAATTACCGCAGGAATACCTCGAGGAAATGGACAAGTGGAAAGGGTTCCTGGAACTCTTATCTCCCTGCTTGCCAGACTTTCCATCAATGATCCCACGAAATGGTAGACTCATGTTCAAGCAGCACAACGTGTATTTAACTCTACTGCTCCACGGAGTACAAAATTTATTCCTTTCGAATTTATAATCGGTGTGCAAATGAGGCACAAAAATGACCAGAAAATTCTCGACATCCTACAGGAAGAATCTGAACAATTAGTCATCGACAGCCGCGAGAACATTCGTGAAGAAGCGCGACAGAACATCTTGCGCATTCAAGAAGAAAATAAAAGAACTTACAACAAGCACAGGAAAGCTACTTAATATAATCCAGGTGACTTAGTGGCCATACAGAGGACCCAATTCGGCAGTGGTTTGAAGCTTCACCCGAAGTTCCATGGTCCCTATCGCATCTTATCGAAGAAGCTACACGAGAGGTACATAGTGGAGAAAGTGGGAATCCACGAAGGCCCCAACCATACCTCTACAGCAGCAGATTATATGAAGCCTTGGTCTACAACGACATAAAGCATCTACCTTACAAAATCTAAGATTTTTGCAAAAATCTAAAATTTTCTGTTTTGTGTTTTTCGGATTCTTTCTCAGATTGACGAGGACGTCAAGTTCATCAGGACGGCCGATTGTGGTGTACGGAGCGTCATCGGCGGCCCTCGCATCGTCACTCAACAGCCAATAAGAAGCTGATTCCAGCCATTTCAACTGCATTCACTACTGTAATAGCGTTCATCGATGTAAAGCGGCCCAGCCGTTCATCCAGTTCATTAAATTCGTTTATGTTAAATTAGTGTATGATTTTTGTAATATGAGCCATCTCTAAACATTAATTGCAACCGGGCTTTCCCCTAGGGCCCGTGAGAGATATTTAATTTGATATATAATCCGATTAGTAGAGACCTGTTTCTGGAGACAGAATTAACATGTCTCTACATATATACATGGAAACAGTTGCTAGACAATGGCGCTATTTAATGACAACAAAACATATATACATAGAGGCAGTCGCAGGGCAATGGCGCGATTGGAAATAATCATTCAATTCATTTCAGTTCCCAACAGTAGTATTCCCATTGTCCACAGAAATGAAGTTAGTCTTGATAGAACCATCGGAATCCGAAATTGCTCATCCGATTGTTTGAGTTGCTAAAAAAGATTCTTCAGTAATAATGCGTATCGATTTTAGAACTTTAAATGCAGTCCTTAAGTCCCGGTTTTTCCCATGAAAGATATGCAAGAGCTAATATTCATTGCAGGATCAGCCCATTGGTTAACTAGCTTAAATCTCATAAAGGCGTATTGGCAAATAGAATGGATGAGTAAAGTCAACCGTTAACGGTGGTTGCTACTCATAATGCTGTGTACCAGTGGAAGACTATGCCTTTCGGTTTGGCAAGGGCCTCTGATACTTCTCAACGAGAAATGAACCTTGTCTCATTCAGAATATGCGCAGGCGTTCATGGATGATGCCGTTATTTATTCTAATTCTTTTGAGGAACATTTAGAATAAATAACGGCATCATAAAATTAATACTAACCGAATGAGATAATCTCTGTGTGGCTGGATAAATGTACTTTCGCCGCCAAAAGAATAAAATATTTAGTTCATGTTATAGGTGGAGGTAAACATGGTCCTGATAAAGACAAAATTCTAGCAATACAGAAATTAGCTAGACCTACCACTAAAAAAGAGATAAGAAATTTCGGATTAATAGGTTTCTACCGCGCATACATACCGAATTTTGTGGAAATATCTACTCCACTCACGGAATTGACCAAGAAAAAGAAATCAAACAAAGTAGGTTGTGGGGAATAAGAACAAAATTATTTTGACAAACTAAAAGAATTATTTTGTTATGTAACTAGTCCTGATGCCAACTTGCCATTCCAGGTACACTGTAATGCATCTGATTATGCTGTAGGTTTTTGTTTAACTCCGCAGGATGCTGACAGGTTTTACTGACCGATAGCTTTTGCTAGCCAAAAATTCAATGCCGCACAAAAGAATTAGGCAAACATTCAGAAAGAGGCTTGGACGGAGTTGTATGGATCGAATAAATTTGATAAGTGAATTTATGGTGCTAAGGTGGAGATCATATCTGATCATAATCCCCTTAAATATTTGAACCAAAGCACTCCTAAAAGTCCAAAGCTAACCCTTTGGGCTCTAGTTTTACAAAGGTGGAATCACTCCATTGCACATAGAGCAGGTGTACATCATCGAAGTGCGGACATTCTATCACGATTGGAATGATCCATCATTTGTGTTTCCTAGTGTATGTCTGTGTTGCTTTTATCACCTAAGAATTTAAGCTGCAAACGGAATGTGTTGTGTGTGTGTTACATTGAAAACCCAAAATCAGTCAAAACCCGAATTAAGTAGGCAAAATGTGTTCTAACTGACAGCGCTAGGGAGAACCCGAATTCACTAGGTAAATCGCATTCTAACTGACAACGCTAGAGAGAACCCGAATTAACAAGGGAAGTTGAAATCAGTGGAGTAAAAAAGTTGGTTTCTTCAAAGGAGTCAATAATATATTATTTATCAGTTGACATCGCTAACAAGAACTTGTTTTCTCTAATTATTTCTAGTTTTATCCAGTTAAAACTTATGAATCTAGATTTCTTGTTCGTGAAATTTTCAAAGCAAGTGCAGTTATCTAGTTTTATTCTTGCTGGAATGATTGATTTATTTACTATGAGTAAAGAAAATGTTAATGCTTTTTGCACTAACAATTGGAAAAATAGATTTCTTGAGCAATTACAGTTACTACATAAAAAACAAAATAACTTGAATGTTATAATACTTGATGAATACAACGCTCTTTTATCTGAGGTTGAAGAAGTAAAATCCGCCGTTTCGCAAGACTTCTGTTCAGTATCGCAGATTAAAAAGTTTTGACATTCTTGAAATCAGTCGAGTAAAAAAGTTGGTTTCTTCAAATGAGCTCGTAAAATATTATTTACAAGTTGAAGAAATTTTTGATGTTATCGAAAGTACAAATGTGGCCATATGACATGGTAGTAGAGACAGAATTGAAACTTCAAGAAATATGCTAACATGACTACCGAGATGATACAATTTTTTTTAAATCGATGTATGAAACATCTCAACAGAAAAAAGATAATAAAAAGGTAAGGTTTGGTTTCTAAACCTATCATTCACTCAGAAATGAATAGTCACTGCCAAGTGGATTTGATTGACATGCAATCTCGGACAGATAATGAATTTAGATTTATCATTGTTTGTCAGGACCATTTAACAAAATTTGTGTTACTACGACCACTTCAGAGCAAAAGAGAGGAAGATGTTACTTGGCAAGTACTTGATATTTGCTTGATACTTGGAGTTCCTTGTATATTGCAATCTGATAATGGAAGAAAGTTTGTAAATTCTATTATAAAAATTCCGTTATATTTACAAATTCGGTTATTATTGAAGATTGTTCATGGAAAACCTCGTTACAGACAGTCGCAGGATTCGGTTTAGAGGCCCAACTATGTTGTAGAAAATATGTTGGCTTCATGGATGAAGGATAATAAAACTACAAAATGGTCCAATTGACTTCGTTTTGTCCAGTTTATGAAAAACAGAGCTCTACATCCAGGAATTAAACAATCGCCATACAAAGCTATGTTTGGGATTGAACCAAGAGTTGGAATGACAACCTGAACCTTGCCATCAGATATTATAAAAAATATCGACGAGAATGAACTTCAGAAAATTTTCCAATAAAGCCAGAAACTGAACAAGTACAATCAGGGAAGCATATGCCTGCTAAAAAGTCTATCAACATTTTTCTAATTAGAGAGGAAGCTAAAGAAAACTGAATAAAGCAAGCCAAACAAATGAAAGAGATCTCTGATGAAACATATCCTGAGGTTGATATTGGAGATAATGTTATTGTTCCTATTCCACATGTTGATAGAGCAAAAGCTGATATGCGAAATCTCATCGGTGTAGTGCTTGAAAGAATAAAGATGGCCTGCACAAAATTGATTCGAAAGATCTGGTTTTGAGCAAATTCAATTCAAGGTAGGAAAGGACATTTAAGGTTAATTAGTTCAGTGTTTATTCAATAAATATACGGTTATTATTTATATTAACTTTAAATTCTATAAGTATTTATACAGTATATTACAGCTAAACTGGGTACAAATTTGATAAAAAATTTAAAATATTCATTGATTTTCTTATCTGAATTCGTTATATCGCCGCAAATTTTCTTGACTCAAGAATGTTGTTTTATTAGAAATTGACTGTTCTAGTAAAAAAAAAAAATTCTTTAAAGACATGTTTCTATATAAAAAATGGTTCTCTTTACAACTCTAAATGTCACAGTAGTTTGCCTTGTCGAAATAAGTAATTTGTAATAACGTTACTGCTTTAAACCACATCCAAATAAAGTATTTTTTCCTCAAACACTGTTTTATAGTTTAATACAATAATTTTGGATAGACGCAAATAATATTGTCTTACAAATTAGTCAAAACATGAATAAGATGGGTACTCCCTAGTACTGTCAGTTAGAACGCATTTTCCCTAGTTAATTCGGGTTCTCCCTAGCGATGTCAGTTAAAGCCCGTTTTACCTAGTTAATTCGCGTTTTGACTGATTTCGGGTTTCCACTGTAACACACACACACGCACACACACACACACACACACACGCACACACACACACACACACACACACACACACACACACACACACACAC
>JAPMOR010015793.1:2183687-2252407 GCA_026543865.1 Argiope aurantia | reverse complement strand
ACACACACACACACACACACACACACACACACACACACACACACACATATATATATATATATATATATATACAGGGTGTTGCCAAATTCGACCGACAAATCCAGAGAGGAGATAGTAGGCATCAAGAGAATTAAGAATCACCATACAACATAGAGTCCCGAATGACGTTTAGTAGGTGAAAAGTGCAAAAATATAGGGAGTTGAAAAATTGTTGGAAACTGTAAAAAATTAATTAAAAAATAACAAATGATGTTTGAACTATGAATTTTCTTATAAGTGAGAGCGCATTCTTAAAATTTTTTTTCATGTAGGTAGCATGCCGATTTGAGGATCTAGAAGGTCCTAAATTACTGAAAACGAAAAAGTAGTTTAGAACCCTTATCTGCAAAAAATATGAAAACTTGAAGAAAAATAAAGGTTTGAAAATGTAAGGAATTTCATACTCTTAAATTTGATATAAGCATGTAGCATGAAATCTGAGGAGGTTTTAAGATATTGTAGAAGAACTAAAATGTGCACCAGGAAGCATTATTGCAACATCGGTGCCGATGTTTGCAGATGAATGTGGCAAATTCGAAAGATAAATTCAGAGAGTTGACAGTAGGCATCAAGGAGATGAGAAATTACCAAAAAACGTAGGGTCGCATTTGACGTTTATTCGGTGAAAGTCGCAAAAACAGATGTCGAAAAGACAATGAATATGGTGAAGTGAATGGCCCTATAAATGCGAGGATTTGTAGCAAGGTAGTCTATAAAAAGAAGCTATTTCGCATGTAAATTTTCCATGCATTTGAGGAAAATAAAAGCAGCGAGCAAATATTTATTTATGAGAATTGTAGAATTGATGATCGTTGAACTTCATTCACAAACAACATGTCAGATTTCACAAATGACGAATATACGGATATGCATTTAATTTACGACCGAGCGGATGACAATGGACGCTTAGCAGAAAGAATGTACCAAGTGCAATACCGAGAATACATTGTTCGCACATACCACGTTTTCAAACATCGATCGTCGGATGTGGGAGACAGGAACCTTCAAAATAACAGAACCAAATGCAGGACAAGAACGCAGCACAGAAAACAGAGTTTACAGCGCTTTGCCGATACCCCATCAACAAACACACGATTAGTTGAAGCTGAACTGGGTATTCGATACGAAACGTAAGGTTATACGTAAGCTGAAAATATGCACCCCTTCCACTTGAAGAAATTCCAACTTCTGTGCGATGGTGATTACCCACTGCGAGTGGAATTCTCGTGCTGAATGACTAATGCCCCACTTTTCTGCTAGAGTTTTATTTTCAGTTGAAGCCTGCTTTACGAGAGAAGGTGTCTTCAACAAGCACAATGCGCATATTTGGTCGTTCGAAAATCCCCAAAGAATTTTCTCATCGAACGTACAACAACACAAGTTTAATATTAACGTGGGCAGTGTCATTTATTGAGACCATATCTTCTGCCCGAAAGTCTCAGTGGCGAAAAGTACCTTATTTTCTTGCAGCGCGTACCTCCAGATTTACTACAATACCGACAATTGTACGTCAAAATATTTGGTTGATGCTTGATGGTGCAACAGCACATTTTAGTTGCATTCGTGAAATCTGACATATTGTTTACCAATGAAGTTTAACAACCATTAATTCTGCAATGCTCATTAATGAATACTAGGTAGCTGCTTTTATTTTCCTCGAACTCATGAAAAATTTACATACGGGAAGGCTTCTTCTTCTCGATTTCCTTGTTCTTAATCCTCGCATTCATAGGGCCATTCTCTACACCCGGCTCATTTTCTTTCCGACGTCTATTTTTGCGATTTTCACCGAATAAACGTCACATGCGACCCTACGTTTTTCGGTAATTTTTCATCTCCTTGATGCCTACTGTCAACTTTCTGAATTTATCTTTCGAATTTTACAACACCCTCTGCAAACATCGGTACAGATGTTGCAGCGATGTTTTCTAGTACACATTTTAGTTTTTCTTGAATATTCTTAAAACCTCCTCGGTTTTCATACTACATGCTTATATCAAATTAAAGTGCATGAAACTCCTCACAATTTCAAGCTTTTGTTTTTCTTAAAGTTTTAATATTTTTGCAAATAAAGGTTCTAAACTATTTTTTCGTTTTCAATAATTTACTACACACTGGATCATCAGATTGGCATGTTACCTACATGAAAAATAACCTTTAAGAATGTGCTTTCACTTAAAAGAAAATTCTTGGTTCAAACATCATTTTTTTTAAATTTTTTACAGTTTTCAACAATTTTCGGACTTCCTATATTTTTGCGATGTTCACCTACTAAACGTCGTTTGGGACTGTATATTGTATAGTGATTTTTGATTCTCTTGATGCCTAATATCACCTCTCTTGTTTTGTTGATCGAATTCGGCAACACCTTGTATATATAAATGTGTGATTTATTTATTTCTTAACATGCAAACATTACATTGTTCAATATTTTTGATATTTGTATACGTAGGTTCCTGTGTATATGTTGTATTATTTTTTATCTTTTTGAATTTGTTTGTTTTTGATTTTGCAAGTTATGTGATAATATTTTTGTATACATATATATTGTTCCTGAATGTAATAAAAGCAACTATTTTGGCTAATTTTATGCTTAAGTGGGGCGTGTGAGGCACTCCAATTTTGGCAATCCCGCTCACCACTTCTACCAACCCCGCTTTCCTAACGGAGAGAGGGGGAGGACATGTGGGTGTGGAGAGGAGGACTGGAAACTGAGACGAGAATGGTGGTCTGTGTTTGTATTTTTCGTATTTTATGTTTTACTTTTGTGTTGTGTCCTGTACCAAAAATGTGAATAAAAATTTGGGACTAAATTTGAAGTTATTATTGTCTCTTCCGCTCACATTAAAGAAATTCCACTCGAAGAGGGTTTGTTACACCCTCGTTTGGAGAAAGAGGGAGTAAACAGGATAACCAGCCCCACTGTCGAGGAATCCGCAACGGATCTAGCAATTAGAGATAATACTAATACGCATTCTTTGTGTCTTCAGAGTGTTTATATGCAGAACTGAGATGGTTTTCGAAGTGTACGGAGAGTTATTATTCGTATTACTTTGGCAAGCAGATTTTAAACTTGTTCGGATAATGTTCCCAAACAATAAGGGTTCTCCTGTGTGCAAACAAAATGTTCTTGCTTATATCATGTAGCGTTACTACACATATTAAAGGCGGGCCATTTAAATGCTTATTTGCTCATAATGGGTATAGTCTAATATTTGAATTTAATAATCTTTGGAAACGAAGCAAATGAATTTACACATCCAGTTTTAGAATGAAAAAAGAGGAGATGAAACCACTTAAAGTCAGTTAAGGTAATTGGAAATGGATTTTTCAAACGTCATTTTCTTCTATTTGAGATGATCATATGAGATGCAAAACATTTTTGTGCTTTATTTGATCGTATAATCATGTTTTGGGGGGCTCATTAAGCAATACTTTTATCGAAATTATCCAGTCTCGGTTACAGTGGCGTTCATAATTACGTCGTTATACTTCCAATTACCCCCAGAGACTGTGAGGCAGCTGGGAACACCTGAATTGGATTCCGACTGCTGTAATTAATTGATTTGACGAACATATGCTGGGTGATAATAAAAAAAACTTATCCCGATATTTGAGACCGTTACTATGATACCATTCACCGGAACGGAATAAAATTTTGGTTCGAGGTATTTTGAGGCATGCGCTTAAGAATCATATGAAAAACAACATTTAAGCTGTAACAGTTAAGATTACAGTGAAAAAACTTTCAATGGCAGAACCAACTTTTTTATTTTTATTTCAATGAGTTCTTCATAGCAAAACACAATAAATAGTGTTGGAACGGTACTTGTAACACTAAAATAACCAGTGGCAGACGAACTAAGAAGAAAAGAGAAAATAACCAATAACAGCAGAGAAACAACAGGAAAAAAAAACACTTTATTGCGCTTCAAAAATTTTCTACTTGACCTATTTCAACCACGATGACACTGTGCATGCAGCAGACGTGCCTAGAACCAAAGCACGTGCCATGCCGAAAGGAATCTGTTGGAACTTCACGTCTCTGTTAGACACACCACAGTTATTTTCTCTTTTCTTAGTTTGTCTAGCGCTGGTGATTTTCGTGCTATAGATACCATTCCCAAACTATTTATTGTTTTCTGTTATGAAGAACACATTCCAACAAAAAAAGTTGGTGTTGCTATTGAAAATTTTGTCATTATAACCGTAAATGTTGGAGCTTGAATGTTGTTTTTCATATGATTCTTGAGCCTCGAACAAAATTTTATTCCATTTATGTGAACAGTATGATAGTTACGGTCTCAGACATGGGGATAGTTTTTTAGAATCCCCTTGTATTTGAAATGATTACTTATTGCCTTAAAATTTATTTTACTCCCCTCCCCCTACCCAACTATAACTTACTGTTTACCAATCAAAATTTAATTTATTCAAAAATGTGTAATTCTTTCAATAAGTTACTATTTTTCAATACAATTTTATTCTATTTTATTGAATATCGCATATAACTATTTAAAATGTTCTGTTTAGAATAATTTATAATTATTCAATCCCTAATTTTTTCTTGCAATGAACATTTATAAAAACTGAATTTTATGAGACATGAGAAGAAAATATGTAAGAAACGCATTTTAAAATGTGTAAGAACTCGTAATTCAATTTAGTAATTGGATGTATATATTTCCGATTCTCCTATTCAACTGATTTTTCTCTGATATTTACTCTACCTGAAAAAGTCTGCTTAAATGATAGTGATCTAGTAGAAGAGCGTTATCGAAAATTGCAAACTATCCTTAACAACGAAAGGAATTTTGATTTAGTCAAATGGATGTTTCGCATTGATTTGCCCACTGTCATCAGACTTATGAATAATGGGTTTTTATTTTAATACTTTCTATATAGTCTATCAAAATGTACATATTTATTGAAAACTCCAACCGATTGAAGAAAAGGTAATTTTTCTATTTCTTATTGAAAAAAGTCCAAATCATCTTCAGATACCTCGCTTCTTTTTCTCCCTCGACATCAGTCTTCTTAACCTAAGTGAGAATGCATCAAATAGTTATTAATGACAAATTTTCATTTGTGAAAGTGGAGATTTATATATCATAGTAGTCTCTTCGCCCAGATAATTGACTTCGAAGGCTGTTAAATATTAATGGGAAATGCATTATTTTTTTAAATTTCACTTTCGGTAGTATTTGATAAGTGCGTAAAACATTCATTTAATTGGAAGAGTGAAAAACACGCGTAATTTAAAAAGTGAATATGCTATGAAATAAAAGCGAAAGTGAAAATCCTACTTCGAAATAAATGTCCAAAGAAAGCCTTTTTAATCTTAATTTTGACATTGGCAAGAATACGTGATTGAACGTTTTGATGGATGAATTTAAATTTCAAAACACGCTGGTGTGGCGTGGAAGCTTGGAGAGGGAGTGCCAGCTTTGATGTCCTCCTAGTTATCTGACTGCTGTTCAAAATGACGAGGACCGTCTCAAAATAACCTAGTGTTGCTTTAAAATGGGACGTTAATATAACTAAACTAAACTCAAATTTCAAAACATTATAAATTAATTTTTATAAATTGTGTATTATATTTAAAAATATATAAAAGTAAAGGAAATATTGTACAGAAATTAAACTGATATCATTAGAAAGGTGATTTTTTGAATTTTGAAATAAAGCAAAAAAAATTTTTTTTCTGAGATAATATTTTTGTAGATATGGTCATCAATCTCCATAAATAAGTCCGATCAATTACGCATATGACAATGATTATGCGTATTTTCGGCTTCAATTAAGCTGTTTTTGATGCCTATTTTTTCGTTTCCTCTTAGAGAACTGGGCCCTGTACAGAGCAATTTTAATAATACTTTAGGCCTTCATTAATAAATGAAACTTTGAACTAGTTGTAAAAAAAATCAATGAAACTCTTTGAAAACTTCGTATAGTGATTTGTTTACATTTGACTGTTACCATTCGGTGGTGAGTAAAAAAACCCGATTTCTATGTTTTATACAAGGTGTCTCAAAAACCTTGACCGCGGCTTTTATTCCTTAAATATTGATTATAGACATATACTATCAATTACAAAGTTGCGTAAAAAAAGGTGCAAACCGATTAAAATTTTCAGGGGATTAAAGTTTAAAAAATACAAAATTTAAATTTTTATACGGACCCCGTACAAAAAAATTCCCAATGAGTAAAATGTGCCCCATCCTTTAATAAGGTCATGTACAAAATTTCAGAATTTGACCATGAAAACTCTCAAAGATATGTTAAAACAAAGTTGGTGAAGGGTCAATCACAAATTAAAATGCAAATATTTACAGCTTCAGTGCAGATGACGCGACGCAGGAATGCATCCTAAGGAAATAAAATATGCTTCATATCTTTAGTTTTAAATACAAATTTTAAAATCTATGCTTCCTGAAAAATGCTTTGAAATTTTATATCATGAATTACAGAATATAATTTAAAAATAGCACAGTCAATGAACTTGTAAAAAAAACTTAACGTAATCTGTCCTTTAAGCAATATTTCCTTATGTAATCTTTCTTTTATGTAATCTTTCCTTTAAGTTATGTAATCTTTCTTTTAAGTTATTATTTCCACAAATTTTTAATACTATTGAACCAATAAATAGCAAAATTATTATTTATATATTGGATCATTACTTTCTTTGTTAATTTGTGTATGACCCTTAAAACACGAACATTCGACTTGATTTTTCCTTTTTGCGAACTCATATACAGGTATCGAAAAGTGGTTCAAGTCAACATTTGTGTAGTTTCATATCTTTGAGAATTCTTGTGATATATTGCTGAAATTTTGTATATGACCTTATTAGAGGATGGGGAACATTTTACTCATTGGAAATTTTTTTGTACAGGGCCCATATAAAAATTCAAATTTTGTATTTTTTCAAGTTTAATCCCCTGAAAATTTTAATCGATTTCATAATATTTTGCATCATATTTTACGCAACTTTGTAATTTACAGTATATGTTTATGATCTATATTTAAGGAATAAAAGCCGCGGTCAAGGTATTTGAGACACCCTGTATATATAGATGGTTGCCCTGTTGTTGATTTGATATAAAATAAAGAACATTATTGTCGAGACTTGAAGCTACTGCGTTTCTAGATTTAATATCACTTCCTTCATATAACAAATTATTCGAAATGCATAAAAGTTATTAATTTTTATTACTATAAAAAGCTTGTTCCTGATCATCTCACGATTAAAATATTTAGGTGTAATTGAGGATGTTACCCCATTTCTGATGAGAAAGTACAGAAATGAAAGCTGAATGCTGATGGTAACTAACAGATCCAGGAAATATAAAAGTTAACTGATGTTGAATAATGACAATTGCGAAGGTTTTGTTTTCACTTTTTATGAATATGAAATAAATGAAAATTAGAAAATAACACTGGAAAAAAAAAGAAGTTTTTTTTTCTCTCTCTTCTTTCTTTAGATTGCCTTAAAAAAGGGCGTACTTTCCACCTTGGTAGTTTCCCGATGAACACTGTAGTCACCGTTCCTAACCCTTTGTAGATTCAAATCTCATGGGCCATTCTTCAACCGTAAGAATTTCTCGAGAAATTCGTAATTCTATCAAAAAATTGGATTTAAATAATTTTCTCTGCTTCGAGGGTTTGTCCATCGGCAAATCGGAAGTTATTTAAGTATATTAGAAATGGGAATAACTGTAGTCTGCAAGTTGTCAATAATTCTTTTACACAATGTGAAATAGTACCCAGAGAGGATATTGACTTCTTTTTATTTAGTGGGTATTATTTATTCAAATATTCTCTAACAAATAGAAGCATTGCCCTTCTTCGAGAAGAGAGAAACGAGTAGTCAACCGCTAGCCGTCGAAAATATAGCGTCGTTAGGATATGTACAAAGTTTGTGCACACAATAAATGACAAGATATAAAGCTGTTAAAATAACACGACTTGAATGTCTGTCACCATTTGATATTTAAAAGTACTTTGTTGCGAGAGTTCATAAACATCAAGTCATGCATAGGAAATTTAATTTAAATTAAACAAACTAATATTCCTGGTGAATGAGCTAGTTGCCAAAGACAACTAGATTATTAATAGAAATTGTATAATTGTTACTAAAGCCTCTCTAATTTTCAGTATTTTTGTGCTAAGTTTTAAGTGTTTATAGCATAACAGAAGTAAGTTATCACATCAAATCAATTGTTGCTTGGTATAATTGTCTGATACAAGAAGTTAAAAATATGTTTAATAATAGCATCTCACAGAATGCCAACGCACAAGCAAATAAAGGCATTTAAAAAATACACATATTTTTTATTTGAAAAGTACTATTATGCAAAATAATAATAATTTGAAATAAAATTATAATCATTCTATAAAGAATTCTTGTATGTATGCATTATTTTCAATTAAAATAAGAATAATGCTACATCAAAAGACTTTTAAATCTCTTAGATCAACTTTTAATCATCATTAGAAACGATTTTTAAAAGCTGGATGCAGCTCATTGTAATAATTTTGAAAGAATTACAAGAAACTCAATTGAACATTTCGAAGGCAATTCAGTTATATCTATGCAATATATTCTTCAATAAAGTTGATAATATTTTCATTCAACTGAAATGACAATACCAAATATAAATGAATCTGTTTTTTTATTAATATTAAATAATAATTAACCATTTCATTAATTGTGGCAAAACCTTCCTATCCTCATCGTATTGCAATCTGTGTGTTTCTATAAAGTGAAAACTATTTATGAGTTTCCCTTTTATATAAATCGTTAGATTTGCAATTCTTATATAAACGCAGAAATAATATTAGAGCCTTTTTGTTTCAATCTATGTACATTTTTGGAAACTTTATCTGTTCTAGAAGCTGAATGGGAGTGAGCCCTCATTATTTCCTGGAAACCAATATTTTCAGTCTGTAGGAATAAACTATTATAATTTAATTAATAAAATCTGTTTGGTTGAGAAACAGATTTAAAAGGTAAAAAATTATATATTTTTAAACTTCAACGCATTTCAAATGAGGCTGAAAAAGTAGTAGGATTAGTAATAAGATTTTGTGGCAAATACTACTATATCAATAATATTTGTCGTATTTCAGAAATCAAAATTAAATTGAATGTATTCCATTCAAATGATTGAAAATGAACTGAAAAATTTTTCAGGTATAAGGAACTCAACAGAATGTTTGTTCTGAAATATTTTTAATGAGTTGTAATTTAAATACAGTCACTTTTGACAGCTAGGAAATCGTTGCAAGGTATGACCAAATAGGCACAAAGAATGTTGGTCCATGAATATAAATACGGACTATAGTCGAGTGCGTTAAATATTTTTGATGATACTTTATTATTTGCTTAGCATACGACTATTTTATTTGAAGCATTATCCGATTATTTGTAGGAGTCTATTCCGCTGAGGAATTTGTCAGGAATGTAGTTTCAGCAGAATGGGGCTCACAACCATCACAATTTGAAATGAATATGGAGATCCTTGTAAAGGGTCCCCGTCATCTCTAGATTTAAGTCCATTCAATTTGGGGTTACTTAAAAAATGAAGCCTGCAAAAGAGAATGCAGCAGACTTGAGAAGCGCATTATTATGATACTAGCCGCCTTTGGCGACCAGCCGGTTCGCCAGTATTACCGCTCGCTACAATTTTCTATTAAATATTTTAAGTAACTGGTCTCTTAAAGGATTCTCAAACAAAACATTTTTAATCTTCAAATTTTGATATTCATACCAAACTTATACTGTTTAGATCGTTTCGTTCAATTTACTATATATATTTTGCTAATTTGTTGTCATTTCCGGCAAAACTTCAACTTTAATTTAAAATGTAAATGATGAAATTGCAATTAATATTAAGATATTTTTTTAAAAAAACCAAGCGTTTTATTTTATTTATCATCTTTATTGTTATTTATTAATTATTATTATTATTGAATGTGAATATTGCAAACAGAATCGCTCGGTATTTAAGTCTTATGTTAACTACAAAATATTTTTCATCATTTATGTAATATCTCAAACAATAATTCAACAAAAATTTCTGAGATTCAGCATAAAATTCAGTTTTTAGTTTTTCATTCAAAAGGATTGAAATGAAATCAATAATAATATTTTGTTCCTGCCTATAAATATATTTCAAAAATTATGAAGTCTAAATTTAATGCAGTAAGGTATCATATTCTGAGAAATATTCTGGACACACCAAATTTTAAATAAATGAATGAATGTTTTTATTTTCCACGATCAACTAAGACTTATTTATGAAGTTTTAAATGTTAAAAATTTAGAAAAACTCAACATTTTTATAATCTTAGGCCAATTAATCTTGAGAAACCTGTGCGCTGATTGGCGTATTTTCTTTGAAGCGATCGATGGAAAATCTAAAATTATCCTTTTTTTATTGAATAGTGATATTCAAATTTTCATAAATCAGTCAGTTTAAGTGATTGCAAATTAACTCTTAAAAGTCAGTGATTTAGTTGATTGGAAATTAACTCTATGACCACCATAAAATCTGTGCTTTCTCTTGTGGTGTATGCATTCTCCTTAATATCCGCTCGAATAAAACATCACATACAAAAGTACTACATAGAACAAACGCATCAAAAGTAAACATGACATTTCAATAGTTGCCAAAAACAAAAGAGAGAAAAATGCAATGAATAAGCAGACGATATTTAGAAAAGTACAGATATTTAGACTGGAAAATGAAATTATCTGAAATTAAAAACACGCACAGACGATATTTACAAAAGTAAAAATATTCAAACCTGTAAATGAAAATATATGAGTTATTCCATCAATAAATGCCATAAGTTTGTTTATATCTTCATTATTTTATGAGTCATTAAACATCAAAATGGGTCCAGGACTAAATAAACATCGTGTATAGAGAGTGTAAAAGATAATAAAATAATTTTTCTTGCATTTATTTTTTAGAAAAAATAATATTTCAAATATGTTTCCTTTCCTACAGACACGTGCCGAAAATTATATTTTTGCAGATTTTATTTCCAAAAAGATTTAATTTATTTTTAATTGGAGCTTTAATGAATGTGATGGCAACACTTTGAAAAAAGCTAATTTTTTCCCATGAATGCGAAACGTGCTTAATTTTAATTTTTATTTTTTACGAAAAAAATTATTGAAAAACATAGTTAAAATATTTATTTAAAAATTCATTTAAAATAGAAATTTAATTTTAAGATTAAAACATTAGTATCATTTAAAAGATAAGTTTTTGATCTTTAACTTGATATAAAAATCTTTTTTGTGCGGTAATATTTTCGGAAGTTATAGCAGAGACACGTCAAAATTTCGCTTAATTTTTAAATAAATAAAATTCTAGTTAAAAATTTGAAAAAATAACCCCCAAGTGCACATTCCTGGCCTCCAAGGTATACACGTGCCAAATTTTGTAGCTGTAGGTTGAATGGTCTGGCCTGTAGAGCGCCAACATACACACACACACACATTGAGTTTTATTATAAGTATTGATGTAAATTCATTACATCAACAATATTGCATAAGAAGCATTTTTTTAATTAGATCAAAGGAAGACATTTCGAGCAAATATTACTCGAAAATGACTTTTATTTCATGTTTATAAAATTGATTATATTTTGCTAATATTTCATTCTATTGGGTTGTTCGGAAAGTAATTTCGTTTTTTCCCGACAGAGGATTTAATTGTATTTTTTTGCACCCAACTTCACATTTAAGCCGTATAATTTTTATATGCTTTGTGAGCTCATATAGCAAGGCTTGTGTGTGAAAAATTCCAATTAATTCCACTCAGTAGTTTTTGGTTGGTGCCCTTTTAAATATGGAAAGCGATAAGCAGCATTTTCGACATATCTTACTGTTTTACTACAGAAAGGGTAAAAATGCTGTTCAAGCCAGAAAGAAATTGACTGATGTGTATGGAGAAGGTGTGTTGACAGTACGCCAGTGCCAGAACTGGTTCGCTAAATTTTTTAGACGGTAAAACCTTCACCTCAAATGAGGAGGTCAAAAACCACCTCGGTCAGTTTTTTGGCAGCAAAGACCAAAAATTTTGTGAGCGTGGAATGATGCTACTACCAGAAAGATGGCAAAAGGTGTTGGACCAGAACGGCCAATATATAATTTAATAAAGTATTTGTTTATTATGCGAAAACTGTCTTTCATTTCCACACACACACACACAAAAAAAAAACTAAATTATTTTCCGAACAACTCAATACATATTTTGTATAACATTTTGTCTTATGATAAAATTATTTAGTTCTTTTCATCACGAATTTTTTTTTCGTTGCTGAACAAGCAGTATTATTTTTCTATTATTTTTGTAGTATAAGCTGACTATTTGTTTTACATTTTTATGTTGAATTTGATGACTGAAATCTCTAAAAAAATTTCCAGTGCCATTTTTTATTCCGTCCAAACATTTTTCTTTTTCAAAAGCTTATAATTTTTCGTTGAAATAACTTTGTAAAGTTCTCTATTATTCGGTCAGATTTAGTCATGAAAAAATGTAACCTTTTTATTAAATGAATTAAGGTATAAAGATTTTTTTGTTACCAAAAAAGATTTATAGGTCCGTGAACTATATGAAAATTTAGATTTCGTCATTTATTCCACGGCACATTGATTGGCTCAAACAACTTAAAATATAATTCATTACATCATTGAAAGCTTTTTTTTTCAACTGAAAGTATGTGCCTAGAAGCCGTTAAAAATCCACCTATTGTGCCACGATTAGAGAAGATACGAGGGAAAAGCGAAAAAAGTCGGTTTTTCGAGAATCGAATTCAAAAGTTTCGTCTTTTCATGCTAATCGATTGAAAAATATTTTTAAAAAATTATACTTTAAATCTCACTGAGCTTAAAAATTGAAAAAGATTAATGAAAAAACTCCACTAATATTTATCTTTACCCTAAAATGATGCATACTACAGTTTTTGGTTCCTGAGAATGTCTGAGTATTTCATTTTTGTTGCCTGACGACAGAAATTTTTTTAAAAATCATTCGCCAAATCTTAAATAAAAACAAAGAACTAGAACTTGAAAAACCGTTGTTTTACCATTTTAGAAATGTTCACAGTATTTTATTAAACGATGTGCTATAGAGCGAGACATGAACTCGCATATAATAATAAAGGGTATATATTTTGATGATCAAAAAGATAATATTACCTTTAAGACAAAAATGAAGTTAAAATGTATCAAAAAATAAGAAGCACATGATTCGTTTGATTCGTGAGATTGGCG
The DNA here is from genome assembly GCA_026543865.1 of Argiope aurantia. Lineage (NCBI taxonomy): Eukaryota > Metazoa > Arthropoda > Arachnida > Araneae > Araneidae > Argiope > Argiope aurantia. The sequence goes on along the minus strand of JAPMOR010015793.1, from coordinate 2,239,074 downwards.
GGCGATGTGTAATATCGGTGAGAAGAACCTGTAATGAGTCAAATTCAAATGATGCGGCTAGAAAACAAAAGTATTGGCTCTAATAATGATTGCTTTGAGTAAAGTAACAAAATAATGTGGAAAAATGGTATTATCTGGATATTAACATTCATGCTCATTGCAGTGGCGTATTTACTGGTTCATTTCAACGAGCTAATGACCAGATATTTATGAGACGACGAGTTTGGCGTCATTCTAAATTATGAGAAGGTACCTGCACAATGCTTTTGGATATTGTCATCTCGACAATATGCTCCAGGACAGTGTGATCCAGATTTAGCTGTAAGAAGTCCTTGATTTTTCAGTAGCTTATGATGGATGGCACATGCAAATCAGGTTCATTTTCAAAAAAAAAAAAGTCCTAGAAAGGGACTCAAAATATTCATGCACTGGCTTGATATTAAAGATATCAATTTGGGAAATTAGGTTCTAAACATATTTTGAAAGTGACGGACTTCAGTCAGACAACATTGAAAGAATTATAGATCTTGTAGTTGAGAGAAAGGCGTTTATGAATATGATAGAGGATGAGAGACAATACCAACGAGGAGAGCACTAAAAATAAGAATCCAAAATCTGAAGCTTATAAGAATTTTTAAGAATAACTGAAAAAATTTTTATGTCACAGACTACATTAACCTGATAGCTTCGATACAATATAAGTTGTCACTCTCTCAAATAATGGTAGGCTTGGCAAATGGGACTGCTTCGTTAATTCAGCAGAAGTTCTGCCTGAGTTTGATCTTTCAAGTTTCTCATGCCATATCCTAGGTTTTGAAAGAATCTTTAAACTAGTTGCAGTCTACTGAAAAGGTTCACAGATATGGTAACAAAGATGGTTGCTGACATTATATCAAGTTTGAGATCAAGATCCATAGTGCTAAAATTTAATTAAAAAATTTTTGAATTTAAGACAATTTTGTCCTAATAAACATAATTTAACACAACTCAATCGATTTTCTGATTGGAAAGGGGGCAGATAGAATTCATACTGAAGCCATCTCTTCATGATGCATTCTAAGTCATTTCACAAAAAAAAAAAAAAAAAAAAATGTAAAAATGGTAAGGAACACCAAAATGATACAATCCTATTAAAATCGATTGTATAAAATTACTTTCATTAGAAAATAAACCAGAAAGATGACTTTTAATTATTTAAGCGGCTGTTTGAAAACGGTAAAAATCACAATTTTTTACCTAATTTTTTAAAATTTAGGCCTTTTGCGCAGCTCTAAATGTAGCTCATAGTTTTTAAATTTAATTTTTCTGTCGTCAGGTAACTAAAATGAAGAATTTAGTGGCATTTAAAAGTCAAAGTTTTAACTTTGTGATTTTAGTGTAACTGTTAATTTTGGTGCTTTTTGTCAGTTTTTCCAAATTTTAAGCACTTTGCGCTAATTGAAGATCCAAGATATAATTTTTTTATTATGCTAAGCTCTATTAAAATTCTGAAGCAAATACTCTCTATTAAAATGAAATGTTTGAAAAATCATTTTTTTTTCTCTACACACTAGTCGACACCCTATATATCGTCCGAGCCGTGAATCGCCCCTTTCTTTATTTGAATACTGTTCGATTGATCAAGTGACGGGGTTAGGAGACGCAGCTAATTACAGACAGTTAATATCCTTTGTTTCCGATTGAGATTCGAGCCATAACTTCTTGTTGTAAGAAAAACCCCATAGTGATTATATTATTAAAGAAGAAATTATGAAATGCACAAGATGTGATACTTTAATCGTTGTCCAACAGCTAATTTCTAAACCATTAGAGATAAGCATATACTACCAGCAGGAAAAATGTTTTAAAATAATTATTTCGTTATATTGTTTGTGTAAATAAGGAGTTTGCTGAAAACATTATGAAAACGACATTTGTATTATATAATCACCTGCTCTAAATAGTCATATTTAATAAAATAATCTTGATACACTAACAAAAAAGTTCTACTTTTCTGCGATCAAAAATTACCGTGTTATGAAGCGTTGATTTTCATTATTTAGAACATTTCAACAGCCGCTTCGAGAAAGATCCACCAGTTGATGGACATTACTTCGAAGTGGAAGTTCATTGATTGAAAATAATAAAATATATAGCATGCATCCTGTGTACAATTAAGAAATTTCTATTTGATTAGCAAAAACCTACAACTTCATTGAAGTTTTTTATTTAAAATGCCTTTGTTTATTGTTATTCTCAAAAGATTTTTTTCTCTTTTGTAAGATCAAATTAAATTAAAAGATTCTTTCAAATCTAGCTGTGCTTCTCGTGTTCTAGAATTTGTTTTATGGAATCATTTTTGAATAGTTTTGACAAAATAAATTGCAAAATCAAATAAAAGGATAGCCAAAAAATTGCACTTTCAAAAAACAGCAGATACAATTACTTTTTGTTTGAATAATTTATAAAATACTTTAATACTCAAAAAGTCTACATAAAATGATATATACAACATTGAATGGATATAAAATGGAAACAGGATGTCCCAAAAGTATAAATGTAAACAAATTTATACACTCGTACATAAATAAAAATTGAATTGTTATTTAAAAAAGTTATTATCAACATATAGGAAAGGATAACGGGATTGATTAAAAAAGTGTCAGGATTTTTTACAAAGGAAAAAAAAAGTAGAAAAACTAATTATTGCAACCAAAATATGAGAGGAAGCACCCCATTTATACGAAATGAGATGCCATCCTTAAGAATAGATTATACATATAGGTATCCCAGACACTAGAGCAAACGTTTATTTCCTTAAGTACGACAATTAAACATACATTTCCGATAAAAAAATTTAATTATATTAAGTAGGCTGTTGTACGGAAACACTTTGACGTTTGTAGAGGTTAATCCTCTGGCTGTTTAATTCTTTAAAATCACTAATTAGATACGATGCTTACAAATAAGTTCAAATATTTTTCAAAGAAAGTGAACTGATACTATATGTTACACGATAATAATATGAAATCTGTAATCGTAAAAATAAACTCTTTAAACTGCGAAAAACACGGGATGCAACAGAAAATGGACTGACTGCCATTACTGGACTGATTGCCAAATCTCGGGATACTCAGAAGGAGGGTTAATAATTAAAAAGTTGTAGAATATTTTTATATGATCTCTACAATGAAAAAAAAAGGTAATTAACAAATTGTTTTACTTGCGCTTATTTATAAGAGCATAATGTTTCATATTTCTATATGCAAAATTTGTTGAGGTGTTAAAAGGTAAATTTATCGACTTAGACTGGTGTTTAAACGAGTCTTTTGTTATATATTTGAGGAGTAATATACAAATCACAATATATTATAAAAATAATAATGCATTTATTAATACTAGTTAAATTTTTAAAAAATGTCCAAAAATAAATTAATTAAAGTATTTACAAAAGGTTCAAAATGATCACCTTCGATATCTATACGAAGTTGCCTTCTTTTTTACGATATTTGCGTATAAGCGATCCAGTTTATAACTTATGGTATGAAGGAAGGTCTCTTTAATTCTTCGACAAATATTTGATGCGTCTGCAGGACGCGTGTTAAAAGAACATAAGCGATTCCATAATAAATTTTTTTGTTCGGTATCATACTGTAACAAATCTTAAATGTTCAATTTTTCAAGTTTCTCTTTCCTCCATTATAAAGTCGAAGGTGTAATAGTCTACCTATTAAAGTGATAATAGCGATGAATAGGTCTCTACAAATTTTATAATCATAAGCAAAAAACTTTGTGTGCACATAGATGACAGCAAAATAATAATAATAATAATAATTGATACGTTTTATACATGGAGATTATATCAATGATATGGTTTTGTTTACTGTCAATCTGCACAGAAGCTGAAGTTTTTATACAGCAGCTCACCTTTTATAAAGAAACATTACAGTTGCTAGCATATATCTAGGAGTAATATGTAGGGGGAAAAAGCTAGTTCTACTTTAGTGGAACACCCCTATAAGTAACATAAAAGGCATTTTGACGTTAATTATTTAACAATTAAAAACTCACTCTACGGGAAACAAACTGTAACAAAAATTATTGAAAATGGGACAGAATCATATGGATATTTGATCCTTAAGATTAAAAGGGTGAGAACCGTCGAATTAAAATATTGTTTAATCTCCATTTCGAATTCTACCCTTATATATATATACTCTCATGTAGAAATCCATAAATTACACTTTATATATGGAAAAATCTCAAGTTATGCTTTATCTGGAATGGATCTTTTTTGAAAAGTTTTCCTTCCACATTATAAAAAATTCATCTCCTTTTCCCCAAATATATTTCATACAAAGTCTACGGTCGAATGTTGAAAAGTTCAAGGCACTCCTTATTTCTTAATATCTTTTTAAACATTAATATGAATAAATTAATTCAGAACTAACTAATTTAAAAACACCATTTAACATTCCAAGGAAACCAAGAAACAAGAACGTATTAAATTCGTAAATTTCTCAGTATTCTGTAGATTTGATAAAAAGTCCAAGTTTAGGTATTAAATCCTGAATCACCGAGGGTCACCAATTATCTCATCATCATTCTTGTAACCCACAAAAGAATCCAAATTGCTAAATGCCATCTGTAATTCGCATATATGGTAAAGTCGAAAACGTTTTGCTGCGTATCATCAATGAAGCTCGCTTAAACTATTTATGGCAATTCAAGCAATACCATAATGCAAGCAAATTCTGATTATGCAAGTGATTTTTTTAATGAAATTTTTTTTAATGATTTCTGCCTAATTTTTTTTAATGATATTCTTGCAACAGTCTTTTCTTGGGGATGACTTGCGATCTGATATATTTCATAGCTCTGCAATTCTGGTATTTGAATGAAACACAATCAATATGGAACCTAGTACTTGACTACTTTCACAGTGAAAGCAGAATTGTCAATTCCTAAAAGATCTTTCTCTTGATTGTGATTATGCATCTGTCTTTTTTTTGGCACCCACTCATCAAACTTGATATTATCGTCTGGATTCATATAGGATTGTTTAGATTTAAACTCGATATTTTCAAAAGCTTGGAAATCCTGAGAGTATTTTTTGTTTCCAGAACAACCTCTTTGGTAATGTTCAGAAAACGCACTATCGTCATTTTTATTCAGATGAACAGTTGAAATGGAAGGTCTTGGGATCGACATTTTGAAATTTTCCGTTGCTAGAGTTAAATGGGGAATTTCAGTTAGATCCATAGACTGGTTTTTTCTGTTTTTTCGACTGCACATTGCGAAGTTTACGATTATCAATATTAGAAAAGTTATTATAATACCTCCAATAATGTAATAATAATGTTTAACTTCACTGAAATCGGAAAAATTTGGAGACAAATCTAAGGGCACTTTTTCGTGTTTTCCTACATCTTCAAAAATTTTTAATATTATATGATTCTTGAAAATTCTTCTTATTTCTGTTATTGCTTCCTGGGTTAGTTTCCTACCTGAAACTTTAACAGACACGAAATTTCGGCAATCTTCAATGGCACCTTTTAAATATGTGTTATTGAACCCATTGATTCTCTGTACATTTAGATGCTGTTCTTTAATATCAGAACAATTATTTTGTAAAATAATGATGCTATATTTCTGAAATGGTCCTACAGAAGAGTCATGGCTGTCTTCATTTGGCCAAGACTCTCCAGTGGATGTTTCGATATCGAAACTTGAATAGTTTTCTGTCTGCGCATCAGTCTGTGTTGTAGAAGGCGCATTAGTTAAAGTTACTGCATTTTCTTCAGAAATGCTGACACTTAACCAAGGATCTTCCATTATGGTCTTGGCTATGAAAGTATGAAAATCCTCTGTAAAAAATTAAGCTCGATTAATAATAGACTAATAATTTTATATACATTGATCATCAAAAGTTTTTAAGACAAATTTTTATATTTTCAGGTTTTCTAATACTACCACTTGAAACTTATTTCCTACTGAAAATAGTTCCAAGATACCGATTATGCACAAAACATTTTTCTCGTTGCCGGTTATAGGGAATAAAGATTATTAGTATTAATTAATAGTAAATGTCCCCCCTTAGAAATTTAAGGAATTAGGTTTTACTTTTTCGTCTTCGACTTAAATAAAAAGAAAGTAAAGTAGTTGTCGAAAAATTCGATTTCTGGAATTCCATGAATATCAACTCTTTAGATCTCCCTGAATCCGGGGGGGAGGAAGGAACCTTTTGAGATTATATCTGTCTGTTTGTGAACATAATAAATGAAAAACGTAACGAGGTAGAAAGGTGAAATATTTTCTTTCAACTCAAATTGTAGATTTCTATCAAATTTACATTCAAATGATCTGAACCAAATAATTCAACTGAAGTTGAGAAGAATGGTTTAATCATCAGAGTTGTATGAAATTCAACTATTTATCGGGATACATATTTGTGTGTATGTGAACGTGATAACTCAAAAATGTATGATTTTGAATATGTACACTCAAACTAGAGGTAAGTGGAAAAATTAGCTCGAATTAGGTCAATGTTTTAAAATTATTCTCTTTACTATACAACTAAGCAAAATAGAAAGCATATCATATTGCATAGATACACGAGAAAAATCAAATGCTTTTTTTTTTTTTTGCATCGCCTTGCGTTTTTAAAGAGCAAATTATAAAATATGGTCTCTTGTCGTTAAAATTACAGACAGGGAGAAGACATTTTATAATCACTTGTTATATTAACCTCAGCTAATGAGAAAACAAGTAATACTTCGACTCCTTGAACTTTCCAAAACCATTATTAATCAGTCTCGGATCAAATAGGAAATGCAAGAAAGGAAACAATTCGTATTTCTCTAAAAAAAATCATTGAGCATCATATTACTTTGGGCCCCTTTCATTACAGAAATTATTTATGCTTTATATTTAAAACGAGAATGTGGCATCTCACTTTGGTGGCGATGGGTGATAGAAAAACTGCCGATTCTCGTAATGAATTTGCCCCCTGAAAAACCAAAAAGTTTCATAATGTTTCATTTACAAATGTACTTGTACTAACAGGAATAATGCAATATCATTTTGTATCGGCTCTATTTTTCATTGAAAATTGAAAGATCATGTTACATGCAAAGTCTTTTACTCTTCCTGACAAAAAGCTTAAAAAGTAAAGAGGAAGGAGAAAAATGCTTGCATAGTATCCAGAAAAATTAACAGTGGAAATATTTTTAAAAAAATTATGAATGATAATAAATACAAAATACTCCATCAAGTTGCAACTTAATTTTATGAATAATAATAGATCTTTTAGAATTTTTCTTTAAAACAAATTTAGATCTAGAAGGATCTTTAATTAAGACAATTTTCTTGCAACATCACGAATATCAAGTCTATCACTATATTTCTTAAAGAACAAAGCAGCCAATTAATCTAAACTTTCATCACTTATGTTCGTTTGAAAACTGTCTTCAGGGCATAAATATTTCAAATTCTGTAGGCAAAAATTGAGTTTAGGAGGATAGAACAATTCTGAAAATTGAAAGGTTAATATTTCATAGTTTAAATTATTCTTTTGCCAAATCTATAAAATTCAAAGGCACTTTTTACTGAATTTGGAAGCATTTTTAATTCAACTTGTAAGCATTCTTATTCTTTCGAAAAAAAATTCTGAATGAGATTCTATATCGATTTTATTGGTCCAGATTAATAATTATTCTTTTTTCTTAGAAAGGGCAAACACTGAAGACTTAGAATAAATTTTTTAAGGTCATTGTAAGCCTGCTAATTATTCAGTTACTATTTTATTGACATATGCATTTTATCTAATTGCATTCAATGCACAGAAGTAGTTCTATTATTTTATGAAAGATTTTTAAGATAATTAATAAAGATTTTTATGAAAGTATCCTCAGGCATAATGTTTCTATAGATCACGACAAACTTTAGAATTCTTTAAAGGATTAAAATTAAAATTAGGTTTTACGAATTAACATGCACTTTTCTACGATTATTAAAAAGCATCGCAATCATTGAGATAGATATTTAAAAAATCATTATTATTTGAGAAAGTGTAGCCAGTTATTCTGATGATACCTAAAAAAAATCTAAAGCCCTGGTAGAAAAAAGAAACCTAATATAATTATAAAAAAATTAAATCGAAAATGGCTGATTCAGATGCCGTATTTTCAAGTGACAACTTCTTGATAAATACTGTGACTCTAAACTGATTACAACGTTATGAAGAACCGTCTGATAATTTTAAATATCTAGGTTAGTGTGAAATATCGAATCAAATGAAGAGAAACTCAATTCTTTTTATTGTTTCCGTTATCAAAATAAAAAAAAGACTCTCCGGACTTTATTGGGCAAAAAACCGTACCTTCACATTTTAATTAAATTTATTGTAACTAATTTCAAATTAACTTCTGAAAAAAGTTTTTTTATATCACTATATTAAAAATTTAAATAAAAATGTTAATTAATATCAGAAATAAGGTGGGTGAAAGCAAACTCCCAAAATAAAAAAGTTCTCCTTAGCTAATTTTAAAAACTATTTTTTCATTTTTTTATATCATCAGCATTATATTTGAAAGAACTTCATGACTGCATTCGATGAAAACGCAGAATTAGTGACAATCAATGCTGATAAAATCACTATAACAGCACATTCAAAATTAACTTTTACAGCTATAGATGAACAAAAGATAATAATAAATAAGAATTAGGGATCTAATTGGAAAAAATGCTTTATTTGTATATATTTACTAAAATTGAAGTAGAATGTGTGAGGTACAATCCATTATTTAAATTTAAAATCTTATTTCTTTTATTCAGTTATTTTCTCTGCTAAATTTTTTAATCGAAATTCTTATTGTAAATGTATTTATACTTTAAAGGAAAAAAAAACTTTTGAAAGAGGGATCTTCCATAGCAATAATTCTGCAAAGTAGAACACTCCATTTGCAAAGAGATTTCTCGAAAATTTCGTTTCAGAAATGAAGTATCACTGTAGTGCTGAACAAGAGTAACAAAATTTTTGTGAAATCTTTGAATGTAATCATACTTGAGCCACCTCTCCCGGCCACGGCACAACCCCTCTTGTAAGAGGCATGTATTGTTATCTGCAGGAAGACCCGTTCATACCGTTGTTATCCCCATTAGGATGATTAGAACTATTTCTGTAGTAACGGGGCTGTAATTAAAAAAGAAAGGATGGTGAGAGCCAACCACATTCTCATCCCCATTTTTGAGGTGCCTTCTATGGGTAAAAATGACTCACATAAATCAATCAAAATTTTCGTTTCACTTCTTGGCAAAGTTCAATTCATAGGTTATAACAAAAAATTTTGATGTGAAGGAGAAAAAAAGTTTGGAGATTTTGCTGGAATTGGGTTTGATGAATTTGGAAACAGGGAATTGTTGCTCTTGCTAATCGATTGTAAATCTTTCGGCAATCTTTCCAACGAATTAAGGGATTTTAAAAATATTCACTAAATATCACTGAAAATGCAATGTAAGGACATAATTAAATAATAAAAAATAATTCAGAAATTAATAAAATTTTTAATTTATATATCGGATTAATTAATGTGTATTTGAATTATAGATATTATTTTAATATGAAATTTCAAGGGACAAGAGAAAAATTCAAATTATCGACAAATTACAGTTAGGGACGTTTCAATCAGCCATCGTCATCTCAAATCGAATCATTCGATTATTGTTTAGAAATTGGAAGGCGCTTGGTTAATTTTTAGGAATATGAGGAAGTCAGTTGGGATAATATTTTTGCTTCCTGGTGTCATTAATTAAGCGTTTCTCATTATAGTGCTTTTCAAGATTGATATCAATAATTCCTCTAACTTATTCTACAATCTTCTGTTCATTCACATCCTCATTGAATCCGTAAATGATATTGAATCTGAGCTGTCTACTTAGTTTGAAACAAAGCTTAAATTCTCTTGGTTTGTTTCCTTATTTGGGCGCATATACAATTCGAAAATTGCTACTATCTGAAGATAATAAAAAGGATATTTGATTACAAGAAATTATGTATGATACGTTCAAAAATTATTGTCTGATATTTTTAATCAATATTTGTTTCCTCGTTACAATTACGCATTTTCCTTCTGTTGATTTCCATCGAATTGTTTGCCTTTTGCATTTCTAATATATTCCGACTAATCGCATTGATTATGCGATCTGGTAGATACCGACAATAGAGAAACGATAAAACTGTTATATGAACTGTATGCTCATCTATATAAAAAGAACATATTTTTGAATCGATGAGTAAAAAGTATCGATTTTGGTGATAACCAGTATTATATCCATGTGAAGCAGAATCGACATTTTCTTTGGTTTTGCCGATTTCGTTAAAGAAATAAGTTTTTCGTTCGATAATCAAATAATTTCAAAAATCGTATTAAGTATTTCATAAAATTATCGACTTAGGAAAAGAAATTTCAATGTCTTTTTTAGCCCTATAATCATACTTATATATCATATATAATCAAATATTTACAAAAAAATATCATGTTTGATTATCTTATCAAATATTGCCAAAATGACGACTTGAGAAAAATTTGAAAAGGGGTCGGAAATCCCCATCCATTTCTAAATTCTTTTTTAAAATTACTGAATATAGTGCATAAAAAAGTTATAAATATTCTGTAATACACTTTCTTTTAATGTTCAAAAATTGCTTATATAGAAAATTTATGAGTTGAAACTTTTATCTAAAACAATTTTTTTCCACGAAAACTATAAGGATACTCCTCAAACCTTTATACAATAAAAATTTCAACAATTTGAGTGTTTTCTAGTTTAATTGCTAATCCTCTGTTTTTGAAAATACTGTTGCATTTCATTGATTAATGCTCTGATGCAACCAGCATTTAATTAAAAAAAACAGAAAGATGCATTTCATTTAATACATAAATATCAAAAATAATTTTAACGCAATAGTTGTAGAAATTATTAATCATCCATATTTTCCATTCAGACATTTTAATCATTTTCGAAAGCAATTATGTTAATAATTAAGAAATTTTAAAAGATTTCTTTAGAAATCACCGAAGAAGTGCAAAAGTATCCTCTGTTGAATTTCACACAGTAGCGTTTCTTCAACCGAGCTTCACCTTTGCAGCATTCCCGGCAAAAATTAAATTGTTTCAAAAACTAATGTGTCCATTTTTTGACCGCCTTATCTTACTTCTTCCGTTTCGACATTTCAATAATTTGGTAAAATTGCTAATCAAATCATTTGTTAATCAAGTCCTTTTACCTCAATTTGAATTTGAAAATCTATTACCTCTCTCCAAAATATGAATATTAGAAACAGAAAATAAAAACTAGCCATATTTCGGGTTGCAGCTTGTTTAGGACCAGCGCAAGGATATTTTGTTCTATTAGGTAAAGAAAAAAACATGCAACCTTAACCGAAGAAAATTGGATGCGCCAATTACTAATATGTAATTATTTATATGCAAATCCAAATATAAAGAGATATATGATAAAAATTTATTCTGTTTTAAATAAAGAATCATGATTTAAATTGCGTTAAAAGAAAAACTATGGGCATTGATATTCATTTATATTTTAAACATTAATGCTTCATTAACATATTAAATAATCTATTTACAGCTGTAATTCCTTCCTACTGGCAAACCAAGAGTTCACAGATGAGAAACTGCTGTATAAATAAGCAGAATATCGCTCCTGTATTAAATGTAACAGTGTTGGAAGGATGCTTCACTTCAATGAAACGATTTGCGTCTTAGAGGAGGAAATGACTCCAACCTCAATTCCTGCTTCCTGCTTTCATTCAGTCAAGTTGGGGATACTACTTTACTATTAAAATTGTAGTTAAACATATATGACATCTCAATATTTATTACAAGGAGTAGAAGTTCGACAAAAAAAGGATAGTTTCGTTTAACGGAGAAGTGCCCCATTATTTTGACGCCTGTACTTGATCATTTTGGCTACCTAATGATAAAACCCACCTAAACTGGCCACAGTTGCATATGATTAGCAAACTTGATCAATAACTATAGTAAAATATTAAATGTTACATATGTAGGGATGAAGAAGTGAATTTTCTTGTCCCATAGCTAAGCCGCGGAAGTTATATACTATGAATGTGAATATCTCTGGCCAACAATCTGCTTTCTCAACCTCTAACTCTCTGTTTTGTAACATAAGCTGTTTTCCTTTGTTTGAGTTTTTTGTAATAATTTTTATTTAGTATTTACTCGAAGTCTCTAATCACATACCTGGCTTAATTGCTTTATACTTAATTTGTTAAATTAGTTTGTTTAATTTTCCCCCTTTTCTCTTGATATGAGTCTATTGTCCAGAAAAAACATAGATCATTATTCATTGAGGTAAATAAAACTTATTTTAAGATAACTGTTTAGATATATGAACCAGGATTAATTGGAGATGGAATGCAGGAAATTATGCACCTATACTTTGTTAGTTACAATTCTCGTTGAGTTATTTTTTCATGCAATTTAACTACCGGTGCTTGTTTAATTTTATTAAAATAAAGAAAATTTAATATTTGATGTTAAAAGTAAAAAAATTGTTTTTTTTAAAGGTTAAAAGGATTCCCCCCCCCCTCTTTTTTTGATTAAGTTCTTTTTTACATTTTTTTTTTTTTTTGGATGCGGCCTATTTGTTTAGGAGGAAATGTGGAACATACACAGCTACAATGACTTTTATTTATATTAAAATAAGTTTTTTAAAGAATGCATTTTTTTCTGTACAATATGGATCAATAATTAAATTATAACAGATGGACAACTGAGGCTTACTTAAGGACATCTAAGAGATAATAAGTATTTCTTAATAATATAAGAATAAACTTTATTTACCATCATCTAATGTGAAATATGTTGGATATAGTAGAAAACTTATGAAGACTGACATTATAATTCTCTTCATATGAAGTGGTATCATTTTACTTCCTCTCTCCAGACATGTCATTGTTAGACCTATAATAAAGGATAATTGTAAAACATAATAGTTACTAAAGAAAATTTTTATCAATAAAATGGTCTCAAAGAAAATATTATTCAACTTATTGATATTATTTACAAATAAGAAAACTACAAAAAAAAGCATTGAATTGCATGCTGATTAAGATCGCTACTTCTTTCAAAATAATCTTCAGGGACACTTCCAAATTAAATATTTTATTAAGTTGGGTATCATTTTATTCAAAAAAAAGAATGCTATATACTTACTTACTGATAATTAATTTTTTTTCATACTTGGACATTGAGATTTTCAGCAGTAAAATAATTCATATATATATTTAAACGTATGCATTTCATATTTCGTTCGTCTTTTTTTAAAATTTTATTCAACAAGGATTACAATGTTTAAAAGAAAATTAAAACGCAGATGTCCAAGCATAATTACATGCAGAAGAAACGAAACGAAGGAAAGTAATGCACTGTAATTAATTGGTATTTTTGAAATGGATCTGTCAGGGAGCCTATCTTATCAAATTGAAGAGTGCGCACAGCGATATATGATGCAATTAATTATGAGCTGTCTAAGGTCAATAGGAAGCCATCGCTAATTCTCTAAGATATTACTGTAAAAATGGCAAAAGTCTGATGAGTAAAACTGAGACTGCCAGTGGATCTCTCTATAGTTTCCAAACCTGTTGGATGAGATTCAAATTTGAAGATCCTGACTTGAGTTGAATATCTACAATGAGAACGAGCGTTGAACTGATTGTTGCTCAAGGTAATTTTCCAGGATGATAAGCCTCATTTAATCTAGTGTTGTCGTCTTGTAAAATGAAACTATCTCGTATTTCACGACTAAGAAGAAAAGCATTAATATCAAAGATTTTATCGCTGTACATTTCAGCAATCACGGTTTTACTTTAAAACACATGGAAATCTGCGCGTCCATGAGAAAGGATATCACAGATACTATCTTCTCTGTACGAATCTCAGTAACATATTTTTTGTTAAATGATAGTGGATTCCAAATATATTCCAAATCAAGCCATATTTGTTATCGCTTTGAAAGCAAAACCTGATATTATCCATGAAGACATAAAATGTATGTTTATTTTTAGTTCAGAGGACGTTTTCACCTCAAACACTTTATTTGTGACACGAGGTAAATGACACACCAATGAAGACGTTAACCTAAGATAGACAAGGCTGGAAACTACAGTCTTTCTTACACATGACTATAAATAACAGTAATAGGGATTTTATATACAGATTGGCTAATTTTGATGCTATAGAATTTTTGGTTTGACACTGTTTCCCAACTCTTTGTACTACCAAAAGATTCTCCTTTAATCACTCGATCACCTATCTCTGATTTTAATTGTCTTTAATCTTCCAATAACTTTCCATCTTATTTCTTTCGGGAAAACATGAGATAAATCATCGTAGCAAATAAGGTATTCCTGAATTTTTTTATCGCTTATTTACTTATATTTCTTTATACAACTACAGCCATTCTCTTAACTCTGTAAAAAATTTTTGTTTTTGTTTTTCAGGGATGATACATTTTGACTGCAACGACATTTTTTTTTTGTTTTGTTTTGTTCAGTATCTTCAATTAAATAGTCTGTTCAAATTTCTAATATATGTTTTTTTTTGCAAAGTATGTTACTATTACGTAATTTTTCCTTAATAATATTGGAACCAGATAGTATCACTAACCTCGTTGGATAGAAATCGTAGCTATCATCTCAAAATGCGTTGGTAATCGCCTTCATTTACGAACCTAAAATTTTAACTTTAGATTCGGGCCTTTTAAACTATTGGATTTGATCTCAAATGGGATCACACGAATGCTGAGGGAGGTAAGGATTCTATCAAATGTTTCAATATTCATGAGAAGAAATTGTAATAAAATCATCTTGATTTAAAATATTTCGTATTTTCCATATAAATACATTTATTTTATTTTATTTTACTGTTTATCATTGTTTTATTTTCCTTCTTATTTTTTTTTACTTTATATATACACTTAGAAAAGTAAAAAGAAAAGAAAAATGCAAAATGGGCGAAATTCCAGGATATTTTTGCAGAAGAGATTAGCGGCTTTGTGGAGGGGGGAGGGGAGATCCCCCAGTTTTTGCAGAGGATGAACTTTTGATTTTAATTATCGATTTTTTTTTTCATTCCGAATTCTCTTAGAGGCCATCCAAAACTCAGCATTTTTTAACTAAATACTTAAATATTGTAGTTTTATTTCCTATCCTACCGGCTACTTTTTATTGTCTGAAAACGTTTTGCCCATTCCCTGCCTCATTATTCTCAATCGCCGTTACTAATTGGGTCTGCTGGTAATAAATATTTAAGATTGATACAAAGATTCTATATAACTGAAAGAATTCTTTAATAAAGTAAAAAAAGTTTGACCAAAAACGTACAATAAAGTACAAAAAAAAAGCAATACTAATTTTTTCATATGTGAAACATTTTATTTCAAATCAATCTATAATATATAGTAACAAAATAACATTGCATGATTAAATAATCATTAATAAAGCATATAACACCTTATAAATGTAAAAGAAGCTGTAATTACAAGAAGAAATAATTCACTGAATAAAAAAATAATCCATTTTTACTCATCAAAAAAGAAAAAAAAAAGTAAACACTGTAAATCAACGTTTCATTTATTATTATTATTTTTTTGCAATGTTGCAAATACTGATTTTTTTTTCTTGCGGAATAATCATAAAATGAATTGAATTTGATATGTACATTGTTTACAGAGTTTTTGTTTTACAGAATTTTCTGGGGGGGAAATGAAAGAATCTGACATCAGGAAACAAAAGTTGCTAAAAACAATAAAAAAACTTGAAGATAGGTCAAAAATGTTTAATAGAAATTAGTTTAAGAAGCTGCTGTACAATCATGAAGCCCCTCAGGGGCTCGCCTACTATAGGTGAGTACGGGTATCAAAATCCCGAGGTACCCAGGGATCTTTACTCCCTTTAATTTCGCTCTCCCCTACGCCTTCTGCTTTCTGCTGTGTCTTTCCTTCCCTCGACGGCAAGCGAGGGAGCTCTCCATGAGAAGCTGTCGCCGCTCTGTTTGCTTCTTGCTTCTCATGGACAGCCAAAACCCCACGTGTTGGCCGTGCGTGGCGACCCATTAGAAAGACGGGTGGTGCACTGTGGTCCCCTGTGCATCAATCGGCTGGTAGCTAGTCACCTTAGTGGCTAGTCTGCTCGGGATCAAGCGAAGGGGTTACTCCTTGGGCTTGGCGTTAAGGGTGGTCACTATCCCCGGGGGTAACTCCGAGCGTATAGGTTCTGGCTAGCACTAAGGTGTATGCCGAGGCTGGAAACTACCAGAGCCGGTAATTGCCTTCCCTTGTTGGGCTCCGTGGTGGGCGGTGCCGTCGGGCCTGAATTTTATTTAATATCGTATGGGCTCCTCCAAAAAATCTCCCTTCAGTGGGCATACAAATAACTACAAATGCATTACCAATGTTCATCGATTCGACTCATTTTTCATTATAAAACGTATATCTGAAAAAAATGAAACTTTTAATTCTGTCTCCCCATTTCTTGTACAGAAAGCTATCTCAGCAACTGTTGGCGAAGTGTCCTCTATCAGAAAGATGCGTTCAGGTGATTTGCTGGTGGAAGTTTGCACGAAAAAGCAGGCCCAGCAAATCATTAAAATGAAAGCTTTGGCAACGTTCCCTGTAACAGTCACCCCTCACAATTCATTGAATTATACCAAGGGTGTGATTACATGCGGAGAACTGTTCAATGTTCCTATAGAGGAAATAACCCACGAACTGAAACCGCAAGGTGTAACGCACGTGCGCCAAATTACCATTCGGCGAGATGAGCAAATTTTACCAACGAAACACTTCATTTTAACTTTCCATGCTACAAAATTACCTGAATGCATATATGCGGGGTATATAAGATTGCCAGTTCGGCAATACATACCTAATCCTTTAAGATGCTTTCAGTGTCAGCGTTTTGGACATTCCAAAATTAACTGTCGTGGAACACTCACTTGCGCACGCTGTGCTGAGAAAGGACACGACGGCCAGCAGTGCAAGGCGCAAGAAAAGTGCGTAAATTGCAGTGGTTGTCATGCCTCATATTCTAAATCATGTGAACGCTGGCAGCTAGAAAAGCAAATTACAAGTCTTAAATTTAAAGAGGACATATCTTATCCTGAAGCCAGACGGAAAATTTTGGCATCAACACCGAAACCTGGTGTGAGCTATGCATCCGTTGTGCAAAAGAATTTTTGTAAGAACTGTAGTTTCTCAAACTGCACAAAAACAGTCATTAAAGCAAAAACCCAGGAAAAGATTTCTGATTCTGACACTGAGGTATCTTTGACTAGTACTCCTGAAGAGAGTAAAGCTGTAGCTAATAAACCAAAACCAAAATCAAATAAAACTCTGAAGCTAAGGCTCTCCAAACGTGGCCTGGTCTCCAAGGATTTTTCTACTAAAATAAAAAAGCAACTTTACGAAGTTCCGTAGCTCTGGGACTTGCGAACAAAGGTGTTGCTCATAAAGACTTAACGTCTATTTTTGGCGGCGCACCGAAAAATCCTGAAATTATCTCACTTCACCCATCTGAGGAGGATGAATTTGAAATGAGTTGCGATACTACGCAACCTCCAAACATTGTCCCCAGAACTTCTCTTGTTAAAAGGCTTCCTTAATGGGTACTTTCCTCTCTTGGAATTGTCGCGGCATTAGGTCCAAAATTTCTGACATCAAATCTATTTTAAACAATTTTCATCCCATCTGCTTCGGTGTTCAAGAAACTTTCTTGACACCTAACATCCCTATCAAAATTCGAGGCTATAACTGTATTTGGAAAGATACAGACACAGAATCTCGAGCTTCTGGTGGTGTCTGTATCTTTACTTCAAATTTATATCCGAGCACATCTCTTCAATTAGATACTTCTCTGCAGGCTGTGGCTGTGCAAGTTCACGTACGAACTTTGGTCACAGTCTGCTCCATTTACTTACCGCCTCATGATGTTATTCGCCAACATGATCTTGACGACCTAGTGGACCATCTTCCTTCGCCTTTCATTTTATTTGGTGACTTCAACGGACATAGCACGTTGTGGGGTTCTGATTGTACAAACTCTCGTGGGCGGCAGATAGAACAATTTATTTCCAATAACTGTCTCTGCCTGCTCAATAATGAGGAAAAAACATATTTCCATGAGCTTACACGTAGCTTTCATAGTCTTGATCTAGCCATATGCTCTCCTGAACTTCTGCCTTTGATAAACTTTCAAGTTTGTGAGGAATTATATAATAGTGACCACTTCCCTATTATTGTTTCCCATATTGACAGAGGAAATTCTGTTATTCGCACTCCACATTTCCTATTCGATCGGGGAGATTGGGATGCATTCTCACAATTGGCAGTTATCACTGAGGACATGGTTAGTGGTGTAGACGTTTCCGAAGCTTTACAACATGTCACCGATGTTATAATGAACGCCGCTAATAGGAGTATCCCAAAAAGTTCACCACGTCTAAGGAGATTTCGTAAACCATGGTGGAATGATGCATGTCGCGACAGTTATAAAAAACAGAAAAAGTGTTGGAACATGTTCAGGAGGTACCCAACGACGGAAAACCTTCTTGCTTTTAAACGTGCCAAAGCCTATGCTCGGCGCATTCGTCGCCGTAGTCAGAGGGAATCTTGGAAGTCCTTTGTTTCCTCTATCACATCCTGTATTTCCAGTAAGATTTTGTGGAAAAAAGTCAATGCCGCAAATGGGATTTATCGGGAATCGTACTTTCCTGTATTAAAAATTGGAAATGTAACGTATTCTGAACCATTAGACATAGCTAATATTCTCGGCAAAGCTTTTGAACAAGTTTCCGCAATTGAATTTTACAACCCTGATTTTCAAGCAATTAAGAAACGTGCGGAACGTTTGCCCTTGCGGTTCCACGACAGGAATATTTTCCCATATAACTCTGAATTTCAGATGTTTGAGCTAGAAACGGCCTTGTCTCAAGCCCATGATACCAGTCCAGGGCCAGATGGAATCACATATAACATGCTTCGCCATTTGAATACCATTTCCCTTTCCAATCTGTTGATATTATTTAACAGAATATGGACTGAGCAGAAGTACCCTTCACAATGGCACGAAGCTATTGTGATTCCAATCCTAAAACCTGGCAAAACTCCTGAAAACCCTCTGCACTACAGGCCAATTGCTTTAACCAGTTGCGTGTGCAAAACTCTAGAACGCATGGTGAATGCCTGCCTCATCTATGAATTAGAGAAACAAAGAATCCTTTCCCCGTTGCAAAGCGGTTTCCGTCGAGGTCGTTCTACCTTTGATAACCTCATTCTTTTGGAAACCCAAATACGCAACGCATTTGTAAGGAGAAATCACCTAGTCTCTATTTTCTTTGATATCGAAAAGGCATACGACCATGCATGGCGCTATGGCATACTTTCTACTCTTTATAAATATGGTTTTAGAGGACATTTGCCTATATTTTTATCTAAATTTTTATCATATCGTACGTTTCGAGTTCGTGTCGCGAATTTCTATTCTGATGCTTTTATCCAAGCTGAGGGTGTTCCTCAGGGAAGTGTCCTTAGTGTCACGCTTTTTATAGTTCATATAAGCCAAATTTTGAATCATTTGCCACAATCTGTTCATGGAAGCCTATATGTTGATGACCTGCAGATATCATGTCAAGGAAGCAATATGAGTCTCATTGAGCGACAGCTACAAAATGCTGTTAATAAACTGGTAATTTGGTGCAACAATAACGGACACACAATTTCTCCGGATAAGAGTAGATGCGTACACTTTTGCCGGAAGAGAATTATGCATTTAGATCCTGTTATACACATACAAAATATACCTATTCCAGTTGTGGATGAAATACGATTTTTGGGAGTGATTTTCGATCGTAGACTCACTTTCCTTCCGCATGTTCTTCAAGTGCGAAAGAAGTGCGAGAAGGCCTTGAATATTTTGAAGGTACTCTCCAGAACATCTTGGGGTGCCGATCGAACCTCCTTACTCCGTATATATGAAGCAATCATACTTTCCCGCATAGATTATGGGTGTATGGTATATGGTTCTGCTCGAGATTCCGTTTTGCGGCGACTGGATACTGTGCACCACTCTGCTTTGCGAATCTGCTCGGGAGCATTTCGCACTTCTCCAGTTGAAAGCCTACACGTTATTTGTCACCAATTACCCCTTAACTTAAGACGTAAAAAATTGTCCGCTTTTTATCATTTTCGAACTATATCTCTACCAGGACATCCCGTATCTGAAATTACACTTCCAGTTGGTCTCCGCAGATTGTATGATGCCCGTCCATCTCATATTCCCCCGTTCTGTGAGCGAGCCAAAATTCTTGTGCATGGCTCGAATCTTGATAATATCATTATTAAATCAGCTGATATGCTATGCTTTCCGCCCTGGGACACTCCACAATTTTCCTTTTAAAATCCCTTTCTTGGATTTGATAAATTATCAACAGCTCCGATTATTTTCCTACAGCTTTATCTCTACCATCGCAATCGGTTCTCTTCATTTATACCAATTTTCACGGATGGCTCAAAATCAGATGACCATGTTGGTTGTGGAATCGTATTTCCATATGATACACTGAGCTACCGTCTTCATAATTGTTGCTCAGTATTTACAGCTGAGTTGATGGGTATTTTCTGTGCTGTACAGAAAATTTCACTTTCTCCTCATCGAAAATTCATTATTTATACTGATAGCATGAGTGCGTTGGAAGCACTTTCTCATTATCATTATCGGATGCACCCGATATCTAAACAAATTTTATTCAACTTGCATCTTTTGCAAAAGAAGGAATTTCAAGTCAATTTTTGCTGGATCCCTAGTCACATTGGCATTTCTGGAAACGAAATGGCAGATTCAGCGGCAAAATCAGCAACGAATATTTTGTCTCAGGGACTTCCTTATTGTGATATTAAAAAATTCTTCGCGAAACACATTTTCTCTAATTGGCAATTAATGTGGGACCTGCGAACACAAAATAAACTGCATTCCATCAAACCAACTATTGGATTGTGGTCTGTTCTCCCAATACGCGAGACTGATGTGAAATTGACTCGTCTCCGCATAGGTCATACGCGTTATACACACCGCCATCTCATTTTTGGCGAGGCGGTGCCAAAGTGCCCAACATGTCATGTGGATTTTACTGTAAATCATATTTTAATTGAATGCCCCGCTTTTAATCAAAATCGTGTTCAGTTTTTTAAAACATCGTCATTAACCTTGCAGGACTTGGTGGGTGAGAGATACCACCCGAACGTTTTCAAGTTTTTAAAATCTATTAATTTTTATATTTGCATTTAATATTGTGAACAATAATTTTATCATTTTGGTCATTCGTTTCAAATCATTTATTCAAACAAGTCTATCTTATAATATTGCATTATTATATTATACATGTTTTTATTTCTATCTGCTTTTACATTTTTACTAATGAATTATAACAACCATATTTTAATGTTTTACTTCTATTTTCATTTTTTACCATTTGCTTGGCGCAGCATGGCCAAATATGGCTCTTGCGCCAATAAACAACAACCAACCAACAATCATGAAGATCATTGACAAATATAACAAACACAAACCATAAACGATCACAGACGCGAAGCCTAAGACGACTTACTGATACAGAAGTGAAAAATTTAGTAAGAGTGATTAAAACAAATCCAGTTGCAAATACTATAAAAATGTTGCAAAACATTTTACAAAAATCAAGAAAACGGAAAGCGCAAGTGCAACTATTCGGTGATTTTCTGCTACTGTACTGTATTGTCCTAATATGAATAGTTGAGACAATATTATCCCATCGGGGTTGTGTGATTTTTCTGAAGTAGGTGTGATCTTCTATTGCGCCACAATAGTTCCTGGGTGAAAGCTACCTTAATGAGCATAGTTTATACGGCAAAATTCCAAGCAAGAAACCATTCATATCTCCAGTAATCCAGAAAGAGAAACTGCAACTTACCAGAAAGTACCACATTTACTTTAATTTTTAGTTAAAACTTTGAAATAACATTTCCTTTCATAATGTAAAAAATTCCAACTTTTTTTCCGCAAAGAAGCAGGCAAAAAAAAATAGAGATCGAGGAATTAATTCAGCAAAAAGGATGAAGTTATACATGGTGTTAGTTTTGTTATGGTCTGAAGGTATATGGCAGCTGCAGGAGTCGGAGATTTTGCATCAATCGAATCTACAATGAACCAAATTGATTACTTAACAACCTTGAAAGAAAATGTTGCTTCTAGTATTGAGAAATTCGGATTCGTATGAAGTTGGATCTTCCAACATACGTATGATCTCAAACACATGTAAAAAATTGTGGATGAATGGCTGCTACACCGGGCATCTAAGTCTTTCCATCATATTCCAAATATATGTATTGTTACAAACCTGTAATGTTGCTTTCCAGCATGGTTAGTTCAATTACTGGAAAGACCGTTTTACAATCAGCTCTGTTGAGTGCTGATCGGGTGCCGTGTCAGTGATCTCAGAGCTTGGCGACCAGTTAGCGACGAATTTAGTGACAAAATAGATATTACTGGAAACTTCGATAATTTTAGCATTTGAGCAAATAGGAATCGATATACAGCTGGTTGGTCCAGAACCTTCTGAGCCCAACTGACGGGAACTATTAAAGGCCGGCAGTCTCAAGCTGAAATCAATGGTAGTTCTGAGACGAATCATAGTAAGTCTAAATCGTGAAACTAGTCGTCGAGAGGATAACGAAGCAACGGCGGAATAGCGGAGCTCAAGTGATTGCTGAACTGAGCTATGTAAGAGTCCTGGCGTTTATCGTAGAAGCAGCATCGTGTCGTGTGTGGAGTAGCAAGTCGTGTAGTACTAAGTCGACAGTTGGATACAGCTAAAGCGAAGAGACAGTGGAGAATTGCAGACTTTTGGAGAGGTCGTAGAGTGAAGCTACATGAATTCCCTCCTCCTGCTGAATTCTGTCTGGCCGCTTTGTGTGCTGTGGTTGTTTACTACTTGTGATGTACTGATTGCTGTAGTGTGCTGCTGTTTGTTGCCTGTATATATGTTGCCCTCGTCTTAGTGTCTTCGAGTTTAATAAACGATACCTAAGATACCTAAGATCACAAAGATACCTAAGATTTCCTTTCCTAAATCGACACGGGTCAATGAAATCACCTTCAAAATTTCATTGCAAAATCGTTGAAGGGAAATTTTTTGTCTCGTTTGCTCTTATGTCCCGATGTGAATAGATGTGATTTTCGCTCTTCCTCTTGTTCACTTGGTTAACGTAGTAAAAAAAAAAAAAATGAAGTTCATTAAAAAAGTTTCTTCTTTTCGGCCATGCATCTGCAAAATTATGTTTACACACACACACATATATATAAAGTAAAAGTAAACACCTTTTTTTTTCATTTCTAAAATGCTTTATTTCAAATACATTATTAAGTTATAAAATATATATAGAATAAAGAACATATTCACAGAGAAATAAATTATTTAAAAGCATTCATTTAAAACAAAATTCAATAACAAACAATTCAACTTAAGTAGAAGTGCAGTCAATTTTGTGCTTCAAAAAAACCCGTGTAAATAGAAAACACGAAAGAGTAACAGAGAACAGAGAAATAAAGCTGTTTATTATTTTTTCGGGGATGGGGCTCTCACTTTATGAAAGATAAAAAATCAGGTTGGATTCAAATGAATTAAAAACTCAAACTGAAAATATTTCTATATTTCAACAGCACAAGAAGCTTGAGTTTTTTGCAGACTGATTTTGCTCTTTCAAAATAATGAAGGACATTCATCTTAGACCAAGTCACCGTAGCGAAAGTTCGATAGCCGTGCTTCCGGCGCACAGTTCTCTGCTCACTATTCGTGATCTAAACAGCAGATAAGAATGAAATCTTTGTAAAGCAGTTGTCCATAAACTGTTTAAAAGAAGCGAATTAAAATTTGTCTCATCAGCTTTCACAGACATTGTAGTTCAGAGGATCTCATGTTTTTAATATTTGGGACTCGAGTTTCCCTACCGCACAAAAATAGAATAAAATTTAAAATACGAGAGATGGAATGATTAAAAGAAATAGTATGAATGCATAGTATCAATTCATTGTTTTATTAGGAGGAGACAATTTAATTTTGAATTGAGAGGTATATAACACAGCATTCTGATTAAACAAGGGAATCTGAATTCAATACCTGCTTCGCTTGAAAACATTTTTTTTAAATAAAATATTTTTTTTAATAGTATGTAAACCTACGTAATAAATTATTTTTAATCTAAACGTTGTAACTGCCATTTATTCTTGATTTGATCATCTCTAGTATTTTGATAATTAATCTATATTCCTTTCATAATACTTTGAAATATATTATCAGTATATCTTAAAATGTATTTGAATCCACCATCATGTGAAATGCAATTACCTTTTGCATAAATCCTTTTCCTTTTAATGTTGTAGAATATGTTCAATAAAATGACACTCAAGGATTTAATGAATTTCATTCATGAAATCAATACCTCAGAAACTGATCAAATAAATCATTCCCCTGTTCAAAAAATTTCTCAGCACTTCAAAATTGAAAAATTTTGCCTTAATTAATGATGAATAATAAAGGAATTCTGAAGGGTTTGATAAAGAAATGATTATCAGAACTTTCTCAATATGGTGTATTCTAGAAGAGATGATACAGATAATTTTCGAAATCGATAGTACAATTATGTAATGTTTCAAAATGAAACTCCACATAGGAACAGAATTGCGCAGATTATTCAATTTGTGGAGCTAAGGGTTGGAAAATTATGTTCGAGATGAGATTTGGTAGAACGGCAGTATACCTTTCATTCATTCAAATATTCAAGCGCGCCAATTCTGAGAAAACAGCCTTCAAACTTTGTGCATAGCTTATATTAAGTAGTCTCCAAGTGCAGCCGTCAAGGCAATCGCATGGTAAGCGGAAGGTCAAAGTTCAGTTCTCGATGCGACTGTTTTCCTTTCCTTCTAATTTTTTTAAAAAATTTCAAAAATTTAGAAAGTTTTAATTAAAATTCCATTATTATATTGTTAATATATTTTTAAAAGAAAAATAATTATAAATGTAAATTCAATTGTTCTAAATAATTTAAGTTACTATTATCATTTTAAAAGAACTAAAAGTTTTAATTTTGGATTTTAATAATGACAAATTATTTGTTCTAACTCAACGAAGTCGTATTTACATCGGAAATTGAAGAGAGCGACTGACTATTTTTTAAACATGTAAGCAAACGTTCCCGATATTAATAATCGAAAAAAGAAAGTCGAAAGCAGAGGTTAAGTTACTGAAAGCGTTGGCAGATGTTTAAAAAATTTTAATAAGATGATGCGGTATGCACAGTACGCTGCCCAGCTTTCTGATGAGATGCAAATATTTTTGAAGACGGATGAAATTCGTTCTCTAATAGATTTCTTAAAGAAACGCTGTTCTTGTGAATAATCGTGATTTATCAATGGTTCAAGATGTCAAAATGTACTTTTGTTTCCAGTGCTTTTAAAATGATTACCAGTCTAAATCTTATATTTAATTAAAAATTAATAATTGTAGAATAAATTTCTAGGATTATTGAATAATTTTTTTAATGATGCGAGTAGTTATAATCAATAATTATCGCCATTTAAGCTATAATTATTTTTTGTTTAAATATTAAATTATAATTAATTATAACAATTTAATTATAATTAATAAGTTATTTTTGTATAAAAAAGGAGTAACATATTAATTAAAATTATAGACTAGTCATTAATTTAATTAATTTTAATATCTCAGAATTGACTGGCTATTGAGCTTTAATATTTTGATGAATAAACATCTTAAAAGTATACTACTGTTATAATAAATCTCAATTTTCCAACTCGTGCCCTCCTCTTGCAAGCATACAAGAGGACTGAAATGTTGGCTTTCATAAATTTTACTAAATGAGGAATTTTCCTGTTTTGCCATAACATTATTAAGCTAATAACTGTGTTAGAATTTGTTTTACATTTTGGGAACACTGTTTAGTTTAAGTCATTTACATTTGACGGTTTATTAGGCACTGTAAGCTTTTAAATTCTTTGATGGAATCTGAAAAAAAAATAATAAGATATCAATAAAACTAAATAGAATGATGCTGCTGGAAATCATGCCCGCTTGCAAACCATTTGAGTTTTGTGAATCTATGAAATAGTAAATAATAATGCACAGAACCAGACTAAAGCTGCATTAAAAAAATGCGATTGTTTCCATTAAAAATCTTTGTATTAGTAAGAACCATTTGCCATCGAAATCGTCACACTATTGAAATAAGATATTAATGTAATGCTTTGATAATATTGTTAGTGTCTTAATGGAAAACTCTTCATAATCAAAAAGTTATCCCCAAAGAACCTAACAAGTTTATCTGTGAGATTGTAGGTACCATTCAAAATTTCTGAATCAACAAATATGACAATAAAGAAAGAATATGATCAGATAACACTGTTAATAGATTACTGAAAATCTATTAACGTTTTCCTCATTTTTCCAAGGAATTATAATAGAAAATGTATGCAATACATTGACTGAAATAGAACAACGTGATATTTCGTAAGGTCAGGGGAGTTTAATTGCATAAAAGCCAGATACAGCAACGGTATAAGAGGAAAATGAAAGTTAAAAAATATTCATGAGAAGAGTAAAAACCAGTTGTTAAAATTTCAGTAATAATAATTATAAAGAATTTAAAATGCTCTTTAGTATCAAGAAAATAAAAAAGAAATATATATTTAATAAAATAATAAAAATTAATGCCAATCCTACGAATTAAAGGCGATATGCAAAAAATATTACTTTAAAATGAAAATATTTGCAATCAGACGTAGCAAGATAACTAAAGGATTAAAAAAAATGAAGGAAAGATCTTTTAACTGAGACTTTATTTTTACTCAGTTTTATTTTACTTGACTTGTTTCTTGTTTGTAAAGATGGAATTTTGTAATCGATTTTTCGCTAGTCGCCTAAGAAGTTGAAGTTTTGAAATTTTACACACTTATGCATTCTCGTCAATAATACACTATTTGAATATTGCCAAAGCTTAGTTATGAATTAATTTAATTTAATTTTGATTCCATGAGCCTGGCACTGAAACTGAGAAAATTTTATTTCAAGACTCCGTAATATCTATAATAATGAAGTATAACTTAAAGACTATGAAAGAAGAAAATAATTAAAACAAATTTATAAAGTGAGCTTTAAATTTGTAAAAAAAATATTAAGATCTCCGGTGACAACTTGCCTGTCCTTTAAATAAGGAAAACAAATTACATTTCATTTAGCAAACAACGATGACGAGGAAAATAGAAAGAAACAGTGATTAAGTTATTTGCGAAGTCTAATTTCTTTCCAAGGAAAATAAGAAAAATGATCTTTTAATAAAATCCCTTTTTTCATGCATTTCAGTATGGATGTAATTACCAAACCTTTCAAATTGAATTTGGTGTTTTAATTCTTTAATCAGAAATGCAATTTATTTACCAACCTCTTTTATTCTTCTGAAAAACAATGAAATAAAAACAAATAAGAAAAGAAAAACTTTTCCAAAAACTGTTATTTACTTTTTTAAATACAGATTTTATTTTTAAAAACAAATCAAAAGAAAGCAAATTACTCGAACTATAGTAAGAACCCTTGTTAACTATGTTCTAAATCAATTAAAATCTAATTATTAATTAGCTGACAAAACGTTTAAATCCCCAATTACAATCTCAAGCGAAGTAATGCAAACGGAGCAATCGGTTTAGGTAATCGGCAAGAATTCGAACTTCAAGTGAAGCAATTTTGGCGATGAAGGCCTTCAATCGAAGTATCTTCGTCATTTATCTGCAGAAGCGCTAACATGGTTGAAATACTTTTTGATCAAAGCTAATATTTCTTTTCAGAAAGACAAAACCGATCTTTATGGACACTCAAAATTCCCAACAAAGACACGGAATTCCTTGATGGTTTACCTGGATCAGAGCAAAATTATAAGATCTACACATCATTGAATGGAAAAATAATTTGTTTCATGAAACTGGTGGAAAATTATAAAAAGAAAATCAGTTTTATTTATTACTAGCCGCCTTTGGCGACCAGCCGGTTCGCCAGTATTACCTCTCGCTACAATTTTCAATTAAATATTTTAAGTAACTGGTCTCTTAAAGGATTCTCAAACAAAACATTTTTAATCTTCAAATTTTGATAGTCATACCAAACTTATACTGTTTAGATCGTTTCGTTCAATTTACTATATATATTTTGCTAATTTGTTGCCATTTCCGGTAAAACTTCAACTTTAATTTAAAATGTAAATGACGAAATTGCAATTAATATTAAGATATTTTTTAATAAAACCAAGCGCTTTATTTTATTTATCATCTTTATTTTTATTTATTAATTATTATTATTGAATATGAGTATTGCAAACAGAATCGCTCGGTATTTAAGTCTTATGTTAACTACAAAATATTTTTCATAGTTTATGTGATATCTCAAACAATAATTCAACAAAAATTTCTGAGAATCAGTATAAAATTCAGTTTTTAGTTTTGCTTTCAAAAGGATTGAAATGAAATCAATAATAATATTTTGTTCCTGCTTATAAATATATTTCAAAAATTATGAAGTCTAAATTTAATGCAGTAAGGTATCATATTCTGATAAATATTCTGGACAAACCAAATTTTAAATAAATGAATGAATGTTTCTATTTTCCACGATCAACTAAGACTTTTTTATGAAGTTTTAAATGTTAAAAATTTAGAAAAACTCACCATTTTCATAATCTTAGTCCAATTAATCTTGAGAAACCTGCGCGCTGATTGGCGTATTTTCTTTGAAGCGATCGATGGAAAATCTAAAATTATCCTTTTTTTTTATTGAATAGTGATATTCAAATCTTCATAAATCAGTCAGTTTAAGTGATTAGAAATTAACTCTTAAAAGTCAGTGATTTAGTTGATTGGAAATTAATTCTACGACCATCATAAAATCTGTGCTTTCTCTTGTGTTGTATGCATTCTCCTTAATATCCGCTCGAATAAAACATCACATACAAAAGTACTACATTGAACAAACACATCAAAAGTAAACATAATATTTCAATAGTTGCCAAAAACAAAAGAGAGAAAAATGCAATTAATAAGCAGACGATATTTAGAAAAGTACAGATATTTAGACTGTCAACTGAAATTATCTGAAATTAAAAACACGCACAGACGATATTTACAAAAGTAAAAATATTCAAACCTGAAAAGGAAAATATATGAGTTATTCCATCAATAAATGCCATAAGTTTGTTTACATCTTCATTATTTTATGAGTCATTAAATATCAAATGGATCCGGGACTGAATAAACACCCTGTATAGAGAGTGTAAAAGATCATAAAATAATTTTTCTTGAGTTTATTTTTTAGAAAAAATAATATTTCATATTTGTTTCATTTCCTACAGACACGTGACGAAAATTATATTTTTGCAGATTTCATTTTCAAAAAGATTTAATTTATTTTCAGTTAGAGCTTTAATCAATATGATGGCAACACTTTGAAAAAAGCTATTTTTTTCCCATGTATGCGAAACGTGCTTAATCTTATTTTTGACGAAAAAAATTATTGAAAAACATATTTAAAATATTTATTTAAAATTCATTAAAAATAGAAATTTAATTTCAAGGTTTAAACATTGGTATCATTTAAAAGATAAATTTTTGATCTTTAACTTCATGTAAAAATCTTTCTTGTGCGGTAATATTTTCGGAAGTTATAGCAGAAACACGTCAAAATTTCGTTTAATTTTTAAATAAATAAAATTCTAGTTTAAAATTCGAAAAAATAACCCCCAGGTGCACATTCCCGGCCTCCAAGGTATACACGTGCCAAATTTGGTAGCTGTAGGTTGAATGGTCTGGCCTGTAGAGCGCCAACACACACACACACACACACATTGAGCTTTATTATAAGTATAGATATAGATATAGATATGTATTAAAG
The DNA here is from genome assembly GCA_026543865.1 of Argiope aurantia. Taxonomy (NCBI): domain Eukaryota; kingdom Metazoa; phylum Arthropoda; class Arachnida; order Araneae; family Araneidae; genus Argiope; species Argiope aurantia. Next base: position 2,209,021 of record JAPMOR010015793.1, on the reverse strand, counting down.
TTTCTGTATTATATGTTTCTGTATCCATTTTTTTCATTAATTTTAATGAAAGTTCAGTGTTTTTTCTGTCTTTATTCAAATTGATGAATTATGCATAGATTAATTTATTTAAAGAATAATTCAAATTAAGGTATTTTTATTTAGAACACGGCATAATAAAGAATAGTGGTCAAAAGAAATTTCAAACCCGGCATTATTTATTTCAGAACATGGGGAAATGAATAATGCAAGAATAAAAGAAAAAATATAAAATAAAGAAGCGAATAATAAAAAATACTGTTGTTTATGCACTTTTATTTAACTTAAATAAAAGTGCATAAACATCTTTACAAACATGAAGCAAATTAATTTGCTCCACGTTTCTAAAGATGGAATTTTTTTTATCGAGTTTTCACTCATTTCTTGATGTTTAAGAGTTTGTAAATTTTTGTACATTTATTTATTCTTATTTATAACACATTATTTAAATATTTTCAGAACTTAATAATTGGTTATTCGATTAATTAAATTAAATTTTGATTCCAAAAAGTTGCGCCTTTTGGTACTGAATTTGAAAAAAAAAATTATTCAGTAGTATTGTTAAGTATCTGTAGTATTGCTGTTTTGCAATGTTAGTTTTATCCAGAAAATGTTTTTTCATATATTCTTGAAAGTTGCAGAATGGATGCCAATCATGGGGAACGTTTAGAGACTTTGGCAACAAAAATCAAGACTCTGAAAAATGTGAGAATTCTGGCTATATCTTTAATAGGATTTGGAGTTATCTAATCCAGTACCTCATTAGGATAGTATAAAAGGCAAAACACTCACATAATTAGTCAATTTATTCTCTTTCTGTAATGAGACTCGCGGTCTAGCTGTGACTATTACTATTTTAGAAGTAGTGATTTTTATCTGTTTGGATCATGAGTGCTGCAAGTATTGTTCTTTCTGTACGCCTCGACTGTATTTTTGCTACCTTTTCGTGGAATAAAGAGCCATAACCAAGTTTATTGGACTACACCGCACACTTATAGGAGGGTTTCCATAATATAATTAAATCTATTATGGAAATTTTTTTATATATGATCAATTTTTTATATTTTATCAATTTTTTGTATGATTAATCTGAATAACATTTTTTTAATTTGAAATAATAAAAAAACTTTTACTTTTAAGAAGAATAAGAAAACCATGTTTTAAAAAGTGTTTTAATTAAATTTATTATCTCGAGCATCTTTACCTAATATGTTTAAATAAACATTACATTTTGATATTTTAGATAACTGTTAATGTTTCTTACAATTTTGTGATTAGTAATAAATTATTATGCAACGATCAATGAATGATGTTTATACCAGTGACTATCCTATGTATAAACACTCCCTTTTCCTATTATTCAATTACGGACATTTTTTTGAGCTATTCTCTTTCCTGCGTTCTGAAATGCATACCGCTGAGATGTAGAAAACCAATTTTTTCTTTACATTATTCTGAATAAAGATGATCTCAGTTCCAAATATATAAAAGAAGAATTTTTTTTTTCAATTTATATCTAAAATAAAAATATAGTTCACAAAACAAAACAAAAAACATTTGAAACAATCTACTTTCCAATCTAATGATATTTTACGCGAGAATTATTAAAACCTTTTCGGGTCGACTTTAGCATGATTCAACTTCATGTTGAAGCGCTTCTTCCTAATGTAAAGGAAGTATTTATTTATCGGCAGGGAATGCAATCGACTTTGAGATGCACATTAGGAAGTTACAAATGACCCTTTATAAATAAATACGAATTCAAAATTTCGAACAAGATGAAATTTCAGAAAGATTTGGATGAACTTCTTGCAGAAGCCAAATCTTTTGTATTTGTGTGAAAATTCCTGGTATTTTTCTCAAATGGCATTAATATATAAACCTATAGCAAAAATCAATCTGCTCATTTTACAATCACCTTTTATTATCTTACAAGGCGCTTTATCATTCCTCGTTAACATCGAAGAAAATATTGATTCATTTGATTTGAACCTTATACCAAGAAAGGGAGAGAAATCGGATTGTGTAAACCAGGCAACTCATTCAATGTTCAATATTTTTTGACAAATGAACCAAGTTGGGAGTGATCTTGTGTTGGGATGAAACACGACTCCTCTAGAGTTAACGAAAGCTTTGTGTTGCATTCCGCTAACTGTCCAACTGCATTCAAAATGATTGTTTGATTCATCCCATTGAGAACAAAACCTGACTTTGATGAATGTCTTTTGAGATCAATCATGTCAGGGCATAGATTAGAGTGTTGTAAATAGTCAACTTCTCACTCTCTTCTTGAAGCAACCAATAGTAGTTACCGATTGCCTCAGAAAAGCAACATATAAGAGATGTCGTCAAACGCACCTTTTTCACTTTTGAGAAACCCTAATATCGAACTTGCATACCAATCTTAGCTTCTTCAAGCTATCTCAGATCTCTGAATTGAGGACGTTCAATGCTACAGTCATTTGTAGTTTCAGTTTTGATCGAAGCAATGCCTGTATTTCAGCATCATCCATTTGTTAGTATTCCTTGACCGAGGAGATGCAGAATAGAGCTATTGGTGTTGATATTTCTGTCGATATTACCATAGTAAATTTTTTTACACTATTTTTTACTATTCGCCGTTCTTATTTTTATGGTAGCAAATCAGTAAAATATGTAAAAGGAATATTTTGAATTTCCTTCTGCAGTTTGATCATCAGTCAGCATTCATATGTATGGAAATGACATCCAAGAATGAACTAGATGCATCTGTTGCAAAAAGCCATCATTTTTTGACAAATATTTACCCTATGAATTAGTAAAACAAAACTAATTTTAAAAAATCATAAGTTATGTCTTGGAACTATTCATTGATTTATTCATATTTTTCTCGTAAAATTTCGCCTTGTTTTTAAATGTGAGCCAAAATAACAAAAGTAAATAATAAATAGTACTTTATTTCTGCTCAAAGGCATTCATACTTTATAAAATATATGCAAAAAAAATTATCTGGATTGCTAATGAAAAATTATTTTAATTTTCAATACGTTAATGGATAAACTAATCCTTCTTTTTAGTGATTTTTGTTTCTTTAGTTCGAAATTTCAAACTCTAGTGCTCATTCCATTTACTTTCTCGTATACGAAATAGACAGAAAATATTGTAATCATCAAAACATTCGTACTTGGGATTTTGACGGATCTCCACGTTTTAGGTCTTCCTCCATTCGAAAAATATATTTTGGCATTACGTCTATGACAACAGTAACTCAAAAATACTTTGAGGTGGACGTATAAAATTTGATATGTTGTTTTTATACCAGATTTGTAGGATTCTATCAAATTCTGAGCAAAACCCGTTTAGCGGAAGTCTGTCTGTCTGGCTGTTCAAACATAAATGAACACGATAACTACAAATTTAAGTGAGCTAGATGGATAAAAATCGGTATACAAATTAAATATCCAAAGTATAGACATCGATCAAATTTTGAGCCAAATACAACAAGGGTTGACCGTCTATCGGTCTGTACTTTCAGAAATATGTAAATGCATTACTCAAAAACGCAAAGAGTTAAATATATCAAATCTGGTATGTGATTTTGTGACTGCAAGTGTAGTTCTATGTCAAATTTTTGTTTCAATCGGTTGATAAAAACCTGTCAAAAACAAAAATTCAATTTTCTTATACTATTAACCGCATGGCAGGAATTCATCTAAAAAAAAATCGCCTAGGATCACCCAATAGATTCGGTGAAAGTGCTAAATTCCCGCCAAAGGTCAATATTTCGTGTCCGTCATGAAAAAGTTTTGGGGAGACTTTTCTTTCCTTCACAATCTTTTCTTCCTTCTGTGCAAAGCTCTACTGGCGGAAAAGATAGCACAGAGCAACACTTCTTTCAATTCAATATTCCATAACAGTTTGATTCTCTCCTTTCCAATAATATAAAAGTTTCCATGCTTTATAAATTCTATATAAAAACTTTTTAAAATGTATTTACACACTTCTAAGGATGACATTTTATTTTAGTATCAACAGAATAAAATTTTTTATTTTTTTATAAATATTTTTGTTCTATATTTTTATAATTTTGACAGGTAATGAAGCTTAAAGGTTAAGAATCCTTTCTCTATAATTTTAGTTTAATACAAATTTAAACATCAATGAATGTAAACATCAATGTTTTGAAGTAAGGTGGAAAATATTTCTTTTCATTTTCAATTATTTTGAATCAGCAAATAGGTTTCCAGAAATATCTTCAAAATAAAGAAAATCTATTCTCTGCTAGAAAAATGTCAACATTTAATATTTGAAAAATTCTATAAGATCAATCAGATCAATGCTTAACGCTTCCGTGAAGTCAGGTATCTACAATATAAATAATGAATGTATTAGACAAATTTCTTTCACCATATTTAATAACGATTAGGTGATAATGTAACAGTAATAGCACCAGCTTAAGGGAGATTTTTTAAAAAAAAGAAATGATAACTTTTTTTCTTTAATAGTCATTTGTGATTCCTCCTTCCCCCTTTTGGAAACTCTGAACTGAAGAACTGCTTTAAATAATGTAACAGGAAAATGAAGGATCGAACTTTGCAAATGCAGGGGAAGGGGATTGAACTCTTCGAAATGCGCGGAAGAGTGCCTGGGATGATTGCGCTCTCGAACTACTGCAAGGTTATTGTGCTTCATTGAACCAGCATTTTCCTTAGATTTGCCGACTTTTCTTCCCAATAATCTATTTTTTCAAATGTACAATAAAGGGTCATTTAAGTTCGAAGATCAAATCAATAATTTCATACAAATTTTAGTTAACCCATTTATTAATGAACTGCTGTCAAATTTTTGGTCTCTGCAAACCATTTAGAATGATTTTATGGCATAACATGAACATAGATGAATCCATTTTTTGTTTTTCATTCAGCTTCAATTTTTCTCTTTTTTACAGTTTAGCTTACTTAGTTATTTTGAAAGAATATCATTCGCACAGAGCATACAAGCAAACAATTTTTTTTTATAATAGTCATATCTTTCTTATATTCCATCATAAATTGATGAATATAGAGGGGAAAAGTATGATAGTAAAAAATTACATAGTGAGAAAGAAAACTAGGATTGATGGAATCGTTTTATCTGTTGATTCAAGAAAATTCAAATGATCTAATAAATATTTTTAAAAAATGCAAATTTTTTTTAAATCGTTTCATTTGTGCACCATAATGGCATTCACAACACCCGAGTGTTTTATTTAATTTTTTGTGTAGTTTTATGGGTGGGTATGGGTGGATTGAGTCACAAGCATTAGGTGCACACATCGGGTACGGACGGAAAAACAGCATTCATCGAATATCTGAAGGTGTGGGTTAATCGTACCAACTAGAACGTGTTTTTCATACTAGACAGTTTGGAAATTGAATGTGTATCTTCTTACGACTCTTCATTTTGAAATTTTTAATGTTTCAACTATGTTTCTGTTTTGAAATTTTAATATTTCAATATTTTTTCGAATTTTATTTGTGTTCTGAAATGATTTTATTCATTTCAATCATTATATCAAAGTAATTGTCATATCATTGTATGCATCATATCAGCGGATTTCGGGACCAGAGAATTCCAAGTTTGAAAGACCATTACATCGAAGGATTCTCAGGTGTGCAGATCTGGTCAACATTAAATCCGTTTGAGTCAAATAATCCCCTACTGGTGTGGCATATAAGCTTGAAGAGGGGGGATTCAAAATTATGTGGTCGTCCCAAAATAGCTCTTCGAAATGAGAAATAAATATACATAACATATTAAAAATATATACATTTAATCATTTGTATTCAATTATGCAATCTACTACAAACTCCTAAGTCAATAAAAGGTTTATTAAAATGCCAGAAGTTTAATTTTCTTACATGAATGTAATCAGCTGTTTTCATCAATAAACATTACCAAACCCTGAGTTAGCGTTACATTTGAATTTGGAGATATTTCAAAATTTACTAAGCACTTTAGCCTCCGAATCGCAGTCGGGACTCAGGAGAGGTTTCAGTCGAGAGAATCCCAGGGAAAAGAAAGATTTCTCTCTCGTATAACCTCTAAGAAAGGGGTCTTTGCATCAAATTATGAAAGGCCGTGAATGCCTAACACGAAAACAATGATTACGAAATACAGATCATTTTAACTCAATCTACTATGCTATCACAAACGAGTTTTGGGGAGGGATGCTTCATCCCTGGCATGCAGTTAATACACAAGTATCGAAAACCGAATATATATTGTTACAAATCTGTAATTTTGCTACCCGGCACGAATAGTGTCATCCTGGGAAAAACCGTTAAAACCTTTGTAAGATCTGTCCCGTGCGTGCTGAGCTTGGCGACCATTTGGCGACTTGGCGACGAATTTGGCGATTTGACTTTCACGATCCATCCACTAAGAACCGAGATACACCCAGATTGGTCTGGAAGATTCTAGCCCCACCTCCCGGAACTATATAAGACAGGCACTCTGAAGCTGTGGGGAAGTGGTGTGTGTAGAGTAGTTGGAGTCGTCGACAAGTAACAGGAGATTTTGGAGGATTACACAGCAAGCAAGCTGCTGAACTAGCGATTAAATGCGCTGCGTTATTGCGATTGATTGACGGTATTTGTAGGAAAAATATTTGTAACAATATTTTGGACACTTTTTTCGACCAAGTGCAACCAACATTTGACATATAATTACAATTGTAGTCACAAAATCACATGCAAAATTTCGCTTCATTAAATCATCGCACTTTTGAGTTATGTATGCGAAAGTACAGACAAACAGACGGTTCACCTCTTGATGCATTTCGTTCAAAATTCGATTCGATCTACATTTTAGGTGGAAAACCTGTGCACCAAACGTTTTCTATCTAGCTACTTACGTTTTCTGTAGCTATCGAGTTCACTTGCACTCAAACAACTTCCTTTAAATGGATTTCGTTCAGGATTTGAAAGAAGTTTACAGATGTGGTATGAAATCCATAAACCAAATTTCCTAAATCTAACTGAAATCACTTTTCAGTTATCGTATTCACAAACTAAAATTAATTCAGAGAAATCTGAAACGTGAAGATTTGTCAAAATCTTCATTTCGATTTTTTTTCTTTCATTTTTATGATTAAAATGTTTCCTCTCTGTATACTTCGTATATGAGAAAATAAAAACGTTGAATCTGCAAGCAAGATCACAATATGATGGAATACAGCTGCGAATCAGCATAAGATGAATATTTTTGTTCTTTTCGAATAATTCAAGTATAGAAATTTTTAAAATATGGACGAATCTACGAAATTTTTTTTATTAAAACTCAACATTCCAAACATTAAACAGTATGTATCGTGAGTTACTTTTTTTAGAAGAAAGGATATCGGTTCCTTTTGTATTGTTATGATTCAATGAAGCGGTAATCTATACTTATAATAAAGCTCAATGTGTGTGTGTGTGTTGGCGCTCTACAGGCCAGACCATTCAACCTACAGCTACTAAATTTGGCACGTGTATACCTTGGAGGACAGGAATGTGCACCTGGGGGGTATTTTTTCGAATTTTTAATTAGAATTTTATTTATTTAAAAATTAAGCGAAATTTTGACGTGTTTCTGCTATAACTTCCGAAAATATTACCGCACAAGAAAGATTTTTACATGAAGTTAAAGATCAAAAATTTATCTTTTAAATGATACCAATGTTTAAACCTTGAAATTAAATTTCTATTTTTAATGAATTTTAAATAAATAATTTAACTATATTTTTCAACAATTTTTTTCGTACAAAATAAAAATAAAGATTAAGCACGTTTCGCATTCATGGGAAAAAATTAGCTTTTTTCAAAGTGTTGCCATCACATTCATTAAAGCTCCAATTAAAAATAAATTAAATCTTTTTGGAAATGAAATCTGCAAAAATAAAATTTAGGAAGGAAATGAAACAAATATGAAATATTATTTTTTCTAAAAAATAAATTTAAGAAAAATTATTTTATGATCTTTTACACTCTCTATATTATTAATCCAATAAATCGGTTTTATTTTAAGGCAAGTTTTGTTTAATATTAACAGGATATCCATTCAAATCAGAGCCACAGAGCTAATTTGAAACCTTTAGTAAGACACAGATTTGCTAAAATGGTATAAATGGAAAATGATTATATTTTATGTAACTTGATTCAATAAATGCTCTAATAAATAACAAATTTTTGATTTTACATAAAGCTTCTGCTGTGGAAATCACGAATAATAAAATGTTCTTGAAACACTAATATTTTAAATAAAAAGAGTCAATTTCAAATCAACTAAATCAATCACTTAAACTGACTGATTTATGAAAATTTGAATATCACTATTCAATAAAAAAAGGATAATTTTAGATTTTCCATCGATCGCTTCAAAGAAAATACGCCAATCAGCGCGCAGGTTTCTCAAGATTAATTGACCTAAGATTATGAAAATGTTGAGTTTTTCTAAATTTTTAACATTCAAAACTTCATAAATAAGTCTTAGTTGATCGTGGAAAATAGAAACATTCATTCATTTATTTAAAATTTGATGTGTCCAGAATACTTCTCAGAATATGATACCTTAAATTTAGATGCATTAAATTTAGACTTCATAATATTTGAAATATATTTATAGGCCGGAACAAAATATTATTATAATTGATTTCATTTCAATCCTTTTGAAAGCAAATCTAAAAACTGAATTTTATGCTGAATCTGAGAAATTTGTGTTGAATTATTCTTTGAGATATTACATAAATTATGAAAAATATTTTGTAGTTCGCATAAGACTTAAATACCGAGCGATTCTGTTTGCAATACTCATATTCAATAATAATAATAATAATAATAAATAACAATAAAGATCATAAATAAAATAAAACACTTGGTTTTATTAAAAAAATATCTTTAAATTAATTGCAATTTCATCATTTCCACTTTAAATTAAAGTTGAAATTTTACCGGAAATGACAACAAATTAGCAAAATATATGTAGTAAATTGAACGAAACGATCTAAACAACAGTATAAGTTTGGTATGACTATCAAAATTTGAAGATAAAAAATGTTTTGTTTGAGAATATATTAAGAGACCAGTTACTTAAAATATTTAATTGAAAATTGTAGAGAGCGGTAATACTGGCGAACCGGCTGGTCGCCAAAGGCGGCAAGTATACAATAAAGAAAAACTTTACTGACATGATAACACTAAATGCAAACAATTAAAAAAATTTAAAAACTTTGGTATGGACGGAGTGAGTTTTCGTCTCAATTTCGGAACAGGACGTTCGATATTTGGATATACAGTTCAAAAATTTATGTATCTTTCATAATAATTAAATAATTATTATTTGTCTTCTTGGTGTTAAGCTTCACTCTTCGTGGAGAAGAAATTTGGAGCGAGAGAACTTTGTTGTGCGCCATTAAATAACTCCGATTCAAAACTATAAAGCCTCTTGTGTCTATCTGCCTTTAACAATTTCCTTCATGCAGCTTTAAAATGGAATTTTACCTTAATTAAACTCCTGTGTATGTTCTGTACCTCCCAAATCTGGAGTCAGGTCGAGGTTTTAAAAGATTTTATTTATTAGTAATTATTTTTATTTTATTAATATTTTTTAAACATTCATAATCTCTCGGACACGATGAAAATATTTTTCGTTATCAGAAAGATCTTGTATGCATCCAAGTATTACTAAAATAATCTAATTAAAGTAATAAATCACTTCCCTATAAATCATTACAAAGGTGCATAGTAAAGCAGGATAACTAAGTATAAGGAGCATCTGGGAATCCCTTCGTAATTTTTAAAATATGGACTGAAAAAATTTCCACCCTCGATATGTTCTCCGTCCAAAACAGATGTCAAATCACCAGTCGCACTAGAGTATATGAGACGAGAGGCTATTCATGACATGAAGAAATTGAACTGTTGACATCTTGACTTATAAGTTAGTCTGGTAAGTATCATTTTATAACTACAAAGGAAATAACTTTAAAGATTACAGTGAGTAGCTATAATTTCCATTTGATTCCAGTTTTTTGTTGACTGTGAAAAAAAGTGGTACAAAATAATACACAGTTGCCCCGTTCGAAAACTGAATTGGGGCAACCTGGTTTTCTAAGTTATTACATTCCTCAGTCTTCAAGCCATCGCTGCTAACTTAGTAACACCTATGACGAAAGCGTTTGGAAAAATGTCCAATTTAAGATTCCCGACCGAAAGGGTTTCAACTATAAAGGCACATGGCTACTGCTACTGATACTACTCTAAAAAATGGGAGCCCATCCCATATTGTTCAGTTACGTATCTGATCATAGAGTTATTTGAAGGGGGAAAAGGTGGGAGAAAATATGACTGAAAAAAGACTAAAAGAAAAGAAAGGGTACGTGGTAAAAAAATAAAGCTATAACAATCCAAATAATATTCGTTTTTAATTTATTTAGATTTATTTGGCTGTGTACAGTATCGTTCAAACCTTGCGCTTTACGAATCATATTCATTTTTATAATTCATTATTTTTGAGCATTCAATTTAAATTTACATTTTTAAATCACAATAAGTTGTTTTCAAATGTTTTACTATTTAATTTAGCTTAAAAAAATTCTTTTAAAGATTTTATTAATGGTTTCAAATTTTACGATAGTTTGATTACATTTGCATCACCTTACACGTACTAGCTGTTTTTGTTTTGACTGTGATATATTAATTTTGGAATTTTCAACAAAAACAGTGTTTAACGAAATCATAATTAAAAGCTATTACGTTTTCCATTATTTCACTTAGAAACGCACGCTGGCGCATACCTATGTGCACGCTTACAGGGCAATTGATTATAGACTAGCTGGTATACAGATCCTCTTTATAGACTAGCTGATCTACCCGGCGTTGCTCGGAATTAAAATCTTCTCATGTACAACGTTTTTAAAGTAGAGATTCATTTTGGGCATAATATAATATAGAGATTCTTTATAAGATGTATGTATTGAAATTAAAGAGAAAATAAAAAAAAAGTTATATAATAATTGAAAGCCTTAACATCGCTCAGCAAAAGAGTATAGCTTTATTTCAAACTCATCTGTGTTCAGTTTTCTAAACAGTTGAAAGAAAAGTGCGAAAATGGGATTGGTAAGGTTAACATTTTGAATTTTATGATGAAGAGAGGCAAAATTCACTTTTCCCACCCTGCTACATTTACTCGCATTGGTTTTATCTTTCTCTCAGTCATGACTTCTGCTTACTTTTAGGCGTTATTAAATCAATCCACTGTGACCGAGGAAAAGATATGTATTAAAATAGAACAGTATACAGAACAGAAAAATATTGGTAGTCCAAAACATTTAAAACATTTAGTTTTTTAATTAATAGCAATTCAAAGAAATATTATGCAAAAATGAAGTTGATATCATTGGAATGGTAAAATATAACTTTTATGATGGTAAAAAATGTAATATTATTTGTTCTGGAGTTACTACCGACAAACGGTAACATTTCGGTTAATTATTGAATATTTGAAAAATTGACAGTATTCTTTCTCTTGTCTTAATTAATAAGTGTGCAAACTTTGAATGAAATCTAGTCACATGGAGAGGGCACGAGTTGGAAAATTGAGTTCGGAATGGGATTAAAGATAATGGTAGTACCCTTTTAGGAAGTTCCTTCATTAGAATTTCAAAACGCAATAGCTAGCCAATTCCACCTCAAACTTTCAGCATAGTTTACATAGTAGCAATTTGCGAGCATCGCTGAGTGTCGTGACACTCGGTACAGCATTAGTTTCATATCCGCGAGATCAGGATTCTGTCCTGAACATGTTTTTTTCCTTTTAATTTTATTTTCAAAACTATTTAGAACTAAATTTTATGAATAGTTTTAATTTATATATTTTTAATTTTTTAGACAAAAATAAATTAATATTCTCCTCATTTTTGACTTATAATTTCATTTTCGAAAAAATAATTATAAATTTAAACAGGCTTTTTTAAAAAATATATAATTTTTTAAAATATTGTATGTTAAATTTAAATTACCAATTTACAGATATTTTAATTAATATTTTATTCATTTTTGTATGTAAAAATTAATGATTTTTCTTTTAATACTCTAATTATAATTTAATCCTTAAAAAGAAATAATTATAAATATAGATGCGTTTTAAAAAAATATTAAAAAATATTTAAATTAAATTAATAACTTATAGATAGTTTCAATTAATATGTTACTCCTGTTTTAATCAAAAATAAATGTCCTTCCATCTAATACTTAAATCATAATTTAATTTTTTAATAGAATACTTATAAATATAACTTAAATGATGAAAAATATTGATTATAATTACAGACATCATAAAAAATTATATTCAGCATTTTAGAAATTTATTCTACATTCATTAATTTTCAAAGACAAAAGAACCAGAACGATTGTTACCGTTGAAACATTGGAGCCAAACCACATTTTAACACCTTGCGCAATTGATAATGATTGTGCACAAGAGCAACATTAAATATATCTATTAAAAAATGGGCTTCATTTACCTTAAAAAATATTTGTCTTTTTTTCAGTGCTTTCTTTTCGTCAATCATTTAGAAGAAGATGTGGAACATGCATACAAAAGTACACAGTGACCATAATTAAAATTGCACTTTAAAAAGGCTGTAAAAAAGTCTGTGAATATTTGCTCAGAATAATCTGATATTTCATCTGAGCATACTTGAAACAATGGGAATTTGTATTCATGAAAGAAAAAAATACTCCGATACTCCCCTAAATACTCTGATTTGTTGTGGAACATGCTGCTTTGCACTTTCAGCTTGTAGCAGAAAACGATGGGCAGAATAGTGAACATTTCTTAAGCAATTCGTCGCTGACTTTCTTTACTTCATGGTTTCATCATTTTACTTTTTCGACGGTTTTAGAGGCAATTAAAAACCGACTACTTTCCTATCCGCTGTGGCCTCACTATGTCGTGGTGGATGGGCTGTGAACAAAGACATCTGAAGTTTTTTAATTAACATCTTATGACCAGTACAGTGCCATCTATTGGTCAACATTTGAAGATTTTTTTTTTTATTTCGCAGAACAAATTCCCATTTCTTCAAGTGTACTCTGATGAAATATTAAGTCATTCTGACCAGTAGCTATTTTTAGAACCTTTGGAAAGGGCAGCTTTAATTATAATCAAACTGTACATACATACAAACCTACGATGACTTCTATTCATATTAAGTTTAAAATATCAATTGAAGCAGACGATTTTTAAAACCTTCGATAGATTCCTTTCTACATAAGTTTGAAATGTTTGTTAGGTTGGTACTGTAAATTTTGTTCAAAAACGCTGTAGTATAAGAACAAAGAATTTGTTTAAAAGTTCTTTGTTCTCATACTACAGCGATTTAAAACTATAAGAACAAAGAACTTATAAGAACTTTTTAAAGAATATTTTGATAGATAAGTAATTAAATAGTAAATTTTTCATTAATAATACCTTGAAAATAAACTAAATCAGTAGGTTTCTCGATACAAATTATAAATCGTCTCTTCTTCAAAAGTTTTCTCTCAGAATTTTGCTCTGACAGCAAAACTTCATGTGTATTCTTGTTTCTCTACAATAAAAATATTTAATTTGTACACAAAAGATTTGCTTTATTAGCCTTAGCTTGCATTTGAGTGGCGCACTTATGTTTTCGTTTGTTCATTGTTAAATCATTGCTTTAAAACAAACGAAAAATGTGACCAATAGATACATGTAGTTATAAAAAAATGGAAACACCACAAATGAATACAAGAATCTTTATTAATAAAGTATAGGGCCACCTGTGATGTGTAATATAGCTTGGAATCGAATTGCACAAGTGCTGAATAATGCTTAGAGGAATATTGTGAAAATTGCTTGACAGATGTTGGTGAATGATGTTGATTCCAGATTGAACGCTCTAAAATAGACCAATTATATTGAGGTCGGGCATCGTGCGGGTCAAAGTAGATGTTTCGCTTCATCCTTGTATTCATGAAATCACGACTGAACAAGTCCCACTGCACGAGTGAACTCCTCCGACAGCAAGCCATTTCTGCTTTACAGGAATGGGAATGTTTGCTGACAATTGTCTTCATGCAAATGGAGCAATATCCCAAAATGGGCAACAAGTCAAAGAGCAGCTTCGTGCTAACTCTGGTGAAAACCGTGTAAGAGCCAGAGCTTTTCCGGATGCCTGCTCTCCTCGTTCACCTGAATTAAATCCCTGTGATTTCTGGTTGTGGAGATTACTAAAAGAATGTGTTTATGGAGGAGTAATCGGGACTTTTCCCGAGTTGAAAGCCAGCATTACATGCCATGATGCTGCAGTCCCCCAGTCCCCAGTTTCTTCGCGCAGCCATTGAGAACATTATAATGCGTTTTCAACACTTAATTGATATCAATGGAGCACACGCTGATTACATTCTGCAATTGAATAAATTTTAATGATTCTGACAGATTTTTTGTCCTTCATTAGGCGCCACAATTCCCCCTGGTGGTCAACATTTGAACTATTTCTTATTGTAGAACATTTGAACTATTTCTTATTGCAGAACATTTGAACTATTTTTTATTGTCTTTTCCACATGATGTTACTTTAATTATAACCACCCTGTACTTGTGCATGTCCTCCAACCGTGTACCCTTTCTGTTAAAGAAGATTCGTCTGACCATATAACTGTCTTCCACTTGTCAATCGACCATGTTTTGTGGCTATGGTATCACTGTAAACAACGTTTGGCATTAACATTTGTAACAAGTTCACTGGGAATTGCTGCTCTGCCTTAAATATTCTGTTTCTGAAGGTACCTCCTAACTATAATTATTGATACTGGGGAATTTAGATGTTGATTAAGCTTCGCGTCACTGTCTGCCATACTATCTTTTTAGAGATTGAAATTCGCTTCTATACCCATCGGTCTTTTGCACCGAAGATTCGGATCCGTTGTGATCGGTGTAGTTGCTATTTTCTTGTGCTCTTCAAAATATGGTTATAAAGGAAAAATGACGGATAATTTCTGTCGAATGTGGCTCTCAAGAGCAGCTAAAAGTTACAAGTTTTTAAATTTTATTTCAAATTTTTTTTAGCCTTTTAGAAGTTATTGACTTTTTGAAGTGTAGTTGTGGCAGAAACACCCACTTCTTTAGGTGCCAGTTTGTTGTGTATTTACCATCTGAGAAACTGCTATCGATATCTGCGTTCAGTGCATGAACTATTTGTAGGACTTGGATATTATCCTGCTGTATCCAAAGATTGCATTATTGCGCAGGCTCATATTTTGCTAATTTTTTGCAAATTTTAAATTCCAATTTATGGAAACAGTCCATAAATGTTTTAAGTGTTAGTTGACAACAAAATTTGGAATTGTTTGGAATTGTTTTTCTCATAGGTGCATCTAATGAGAAAAATTCTTGTTTTCTTTTAGATTGTTTTATGTTGGAAAGAAAAATTAATGAAGTTTTATTTGGACAGTTTTTTTAATGTATTTATAATGATTCAGCTTCAAAATTGGAAACGCTTTCCAAATATTTCGTAAAAGGCTTGTTAAAACTTTACTTTCTGTTGCACATTAATTTATAATTTATGAATAAAAAAACGGAAACTGACAAGAACAAGACGGATAGGGAAAACTAAGCAGGTAATAGCGATATTCTAACTTATGATCAGAGTTTGTTTTATTCGCCAAAAGGAGTGGAAATGACACAATAAATGACTGATGTATAAAGACTTTAAAAATTTATCGGATTCTGATTCAAATGAGATAATTGAACCGTCAATACAGATGGATAGCAAAATACAAATGGCTGGATAAAGAAAATAAATGTAAGAACGAAAACAGGGGAAAATCGCCCTAAAGATAACAGACTGCGCATTCTTGGTAAAGACAAGGAGAAAGAAATGAATGATGGGATTGCAAATGTTAAGAAGTCAAAGAATGTGGATGTAAGTGAAAACGAAATATTACGAAAGGAAAATAAAGAATCCTTTAGATCATTGGGAATAATGGAAACATTTGAAAATATTATCAATATTTATATAGGATTGCAGGTAGCGTGGCTGAAGATCTGAGAAACTTATTTTTGAATATCTTGTCAAATTTTTCAGGAGCCAAAATAAATTCACCGGATGATGATAACGAGTCAACATTCACAAATGTGTATTCATAATAGTGGAAAATAAAAAGTTTCCAATGAAAGCAGGACAAACTTTTATTCAGAAGATTTAAGCACCCCAAAAACTTCTGGAGGGGGAAGAAAGGAATCAAATACAACAAAAAATGATAAACTCGAATGAAAAAGATAATAAATCTACACTCTTACCAAGACATAAAGCAAACGTGCCTACACTGATGGTTAGACCTATTACAGAGACAATAGATTCACCGGTTAAAATGAGAAGTACACTGTAAGAGAATATAAGCTCAAAGGACATGGAAATTAAAATTATGGGTCTGAAGCCAGCAATGGGAAATAGAGTCCTGGTTCAGGTAGAAGCACCGGAAATGACCACAAAGTTAAAAGATGTAATTAACAGGCATCCAAATCTACAAAATGTATGCAAGGCTAATACTCCACAGATTATAATGCCTCACATCATTATATACGATGTGGAAAAAAGTGAGAGGTCTAAGGAGGAAGAGGAATTTGATTTCCTCAATCAAATTAAACAAAGTTTTGACATAGTATGTAACATGCAGATTCTGTAGAGAAAAACAGAGGAAGAAGCAGTTCGACTCATTGGGTTAGAATTTTGGACCTACAAGTGTTCCGAATAATTAAAGATAAATCTAGACAGCAATGTAGCTTCGGATCGATAGATTTAAAAAATTGGTGGAACCCCTTAGATGTTTGAAATGTCTGAGATATGGACAAGTTCACTCTAAATGTATGCAAAAAGAAGAAAGCTACTCCAAGTGCTTGGTATCACGTAACTTTAAAAATTGCAAAAGGCAAAATCCAGAATGCAGAAATTGCAGGGAGCATTGGAAAAGAAATGGGACTATGATTTTAATAAACCACACTGCAACACCGGAACATTTCCCTGTACTTATCAGGGAGAGAGATTAGTTAATTAAGCAGACAAATTATGGTTAATAAGCTCTTCAATAGAAATTTTTGGCGAATTATTCAACATAATCTGGGTCGGTGTAAATTTGCGACAAAGAAATTCCCAAATTTGTTTGGGGGCAATATTGCTATTCTCTACTCGTTACAGGAACCATATGCAATTAAAAGGAAAATAATAGGGCTTCCCCTGGAACGGAGAATAATTGCTCACACTTTCTGGAAGATGATAACAGCAGTAAAAAATAAGTTACAGTAACAAAATATTTCCGTTTTGATAAGTTTTACGATTGAAAACATATTAGCAGTAAATTTGTTGGTGGATTAGTTTAGTTTAGTTATATTAACGTCCCGTTGTAAAGCAACAATAGGGCTATTTTGGGACGAACCTCTTAATTTTGAACAGCAGTCAAACAACGAGGATGACACCTGAGCTGGCACCTACCTCTCCACACCAGAAGGAGGACGTTTCGCATGATGGATTTAACGTGCAACAGACCCCCTTATACGACGGTTCTTCGGTGTTATCGGGTCTCGAACCTGAAACCCTACGGCTCACAAGCCGAGACCTTAAAACCAGGCCACCGCGGCCTCCATTTGTTGGTGGGAAATAGCGAAATTACAGTTGTATCGGCATACTTCCTACCGTCTCACAATAAGGAAGAAATCTGCTGGGAGTTGAAAATATGTTAGAACAACTGGAGTTTACAACTCAGAAAGATTTAAACCAAGCAAGAGGAAAATAGGACAAATTAGCTCTCAAGTGGTTGAAAAATATGCAAATATAAAAGAAACAATGCAAAGAATAAAAACTAAGAAGGTTTTATAATTATGGGTTAAAGAATCTACAGATTCCACAGAATAAAGAGAAGATTCATTCAAGAAATTAGCCAAAACTCAAACAGCAAAGAGACACACCACCTCAGAGTTTCTTGGTGAGACACAGCTGGAGAAACAACGAAATTTGGCAAGAGCTTCGCGGCATAGATACCAATAATGTAAAAACATTGAAGGGAGAATAATAAGAAGACAAATTTATAAAAAATGAATCAATATATAGAAGAATGTTAAGTAAGAAATAGTAGCAAGTAAGAAAAGAAGTAAGAAAGTAGAGAATGTTTTGAAAAGTTATGAAGCAGAATAACAAGGTGGACCCTTTTCAGATCCCGTAAATTAGCTGTAGATAAAATGAAAAGGAAAACAATATTGTCTAGTATCAAGAAACAGGACGAAATAAAAACCAAAAATACAAATGAAACTATTGTGAGATGCCTTTTCAAAGAGGAATTGAAAATAAAAAAACAGAAGAAAATAAGATAAAGAATTGAGGAATATAAAACAGAAGAAAATAAGATAAAGAATTGAGGAATATAAAACAGAAGAAAAATATAAAGTATTCACAATAGATAAAATAAAAACAATAATTAATAAAATGGCTAAAAAGAAAACAACTAGATTGGACAACATCCCAATGGAGATGCTTGCAGAATAGAACTAGGTGTTTTCGCTAATAAGTGGAAGAAAGCAAAATTGATTTTAATTCCTAAAGCTAATACAGACTTTGAGGACCCTAAGTCCTTTAGACCAATTTGCTTGCTAACAACAGCAATTAAAATCTTAGCACAGCCGGCCTTCTCTGTGATGGGGCCTGGGTGCTAAAAATTATTTGGGGCCCTAAATTTTTTTGTAAAGTAAAAAAAGTACAAACATGAACATATATTACTATTCCAAGTTTATTTAATGCATGTTTTTATTTTTGCTATTAATTATTTCAGAAAAATTAATTTTTTCAGATTACAATTCTTTTTTACAATTTCTTTCCCGATCCTTAATATGACAAGTGCATTTAAGTTTTCTGTACACAATGCTTGACCGAAGACAATTCTTTATTCATTTTCAATTTGATTAAAGAGTGCTTAGCACTCTTTTTAATGACTGAAATAATTAATTTAGAAAAGTATGAATTAATTTGAAATATTCTTAAATCTATCTTCTATTTGTGCAATAACGGTATCAATTAAACTGTTAAAAATACTATCTAAATTCCTCGATCTGGTTCCCCTCAGGGACTCACCTACTATAGCTGAGTACGGGTGTCCCAATCCGAGGTTCCCAGGGATCTTTACTCCCTTTACGTTTACTCTTCACTGCGCCTTCTGCTGTCTCCTTTTTTCTTCTTTCCCTCGAGGATAGACGAGGGAGTTCTCCATGAGAAGCTGTCGCCGCTCAGTTTAATTCCTGCTTCCCATGGACAGCAAATACTCCCACGTGTTTCCCGTGCGTGGCGACCCATTAGACGCGTGGTGCACTGTGGTTCCCGGTGTATCAATCGGCTGGTACCTAGTCACCTGAGTGGTTAGTCTGCTAGGAATAAATCGAAGGGGTTACTTCTTGGGCTTGGCGTTAAGGGTGGTCTCTGTCCCCGGGGGTAACTCTGAGCGTATAGGTACCGGCCAGTACTAAGGTAAGCGCCGAGGCTGGGAATGGCCAGAGCTGGTGGCTGCTTTTCCTCGTTGGGCTTCATGGTGGGCGGTGCCGTCGGGCCTGAACCCCATCAATACCGTATGGGCCGCAAAAACCTTTCTCCCTTTAGTGGGCATCTCACAGCACCAAAACAATTAGAAAAACCATTCGACACTTTTTTTATTGTCAAGCGGATTTCAACCCATAAAGAAACTTTCCATTCCGTATCGCCTTCTTGGTAGAAAAATCTTTAACTGGAAGCATTGGAGAAGTTGCATCCGTTCGAAAACTTCGATCGGGTGACTTACTCGTCAAAGTGTCATCGCAACAACAAAATTCTAAAATTAAATCTTTTGGACCAATACCTGTTTCTATTACCCCTCGTGGCTCTATGAATTCCTCGAAAGGTGTTATTACCTGCGGGGAGTTATTTAATGTTACTTTGGAGGAAATTACCGAGAAGTTGAAAAATCAGGGAGTGACATATGTCCGTCGCATAGCAATCCGACGTGATGGACAACTACTTAATACGAAGCACCTAATTCTAACGTTTCTCACCAAAATTGTCAGATTCAATAAAGGCCGGCTACATGAAATTACCCGTAAGACCTTACATATCATATCCTTTAAGATGCTTCAAGTGCCATCGTTTTGGTCACTCAAAGACTAACTGCCGCAGGACTTTGACTTGCGTCCGTTGTGCAGTAGCTGGCCACGAAAGCACTGACTGTAAATCAAAATTATAACAATTAAAGTGAAAAAAGATATAACGTATCCCGAGGCCAGACATTTGGTTTTAGGACAAATGCCTAAGGAATGTCGAACGTATGCTTCTGTGACAAAGACATCCTATGCAACTTCTAGTACACAAACAAAACGTGTTGCCATAGTCTCTACTGACACTGATTCGGATCAACTCTCCAGTCCTATAAAAGAAAATTCTGCCACAAAATTAAAGAAAAATAAAATGTATCCAATTCACAAAAAGCTTTGTAAAAAAGGCAACAAGCTCGGGACATTAAAACCAAGGCGATCACTTGCTCTTGATTTAGACAAAGCTGGTCTTGCTATCAAAGATTTACCCTCGTTGTTTGGAAATCCATCATCTTCCGAGCTTTTGAAAATGCATCCTTCTGGTAATGACGAGGATTTCCGTATGAGTTGCGAATTATCAGCAACTTCTTCTATTAGTGTTGACAATACCCTCCTCCTGTTAATTAATGATTTTATTCGCTTCGTGGAATTGACAAGACATAAGGACAAAACTCATTGACATCAAAGCTCTGATCAATAAATCAAATCCTGTTTGCGTTGCTCTTCAAGAGACATTTTTGAAACCAAATATTCACTTCAAGTCGCGAGGATATAATTGTGTAGGAAGGATAACGAAACTGGTACATCATTCTCTGGTGGAGTGTGCATTTTAACCTCCAACTTTTATCCCAGTAATATTCTTAATCTACGCACTAATTTAAAAGCTGTGGTTGTGCATATTCATGTCAAATCCTTCGTCACGGTCTGTTGACTTTACTTGCTTCCAAATGAGGTTATTTCTTAGGACGATTTGAATATTTTGGCTGATCAGCTTCCAACTCCTTTTATTTTGCTTGGTGATTTTAACGGGCATAGTACTTTGTGGGGTTCGGAAAGTACCAACTCCCGTGGGCGACAGATAGAACAATTCATTTCTGATAACTGTCTCTGTCTGCTCAATAATAACGAAAAGACATACTTCTATGGACCCACTGGTACTTTCCATTCCTTTGACCTCGCTATTTGCTCTCCGGCAATTCTCCCATTATTGAATTTGGCAGTTGAAAGTGATTTACATAATAGCGATCATTTTCCTCTTGTCATCTCTCATGATGATAATAGTAATTTGGTGCAAAGCCCACCGACATACATTTTCCAAAAAGCAGATTGGGCTACATTTACTAAGCGTGCATTGATTACAGAGGCAATGATTTCATCTGACAATATTAGTGAGGCTGTCTAAAATGTCACTGATTGTATTATTAAGGCTGCTGACGCTTCAATTCCAAAGTGTACCTCTCTTCCACGCAAATTTCTCAAACCATGGTGGAATGATGCATGTCGTAATGCTTATAAAGAACAAAGAAAATGTTGGGGTATTTTCCGCAGGTATCCTAACACGGAAAATCTAGTTGCATTTAAAAGAGCAAGAGCAAATGCTCGTCGAATCCGGCGCCATAGTCAAAAATAATCTTGGCACAGATTTATATCAACAATCACTTCCAGTGCATCTAGTGCACAGTTATGGAAGAAAGTTAAAGTGGCAAACAGAATTTATAAAGAATTTGCTTTCACTATCTTAAATACAGAAACGGCTTCATATTCCTCGCCACTTGATATTGCAAATGTTATTGGCGAAACCTTCGCTGACGTTTCAAGCTCTGTTCCTAATAATCCGACTTTTCGTGCGATTAAGAGACCAGCTGAACAAGTGCCCTTGATGTTTAGAACCCGCAGGGTCCTCTCTTATAACTAACTTTAAGATACTGGAATTAAGGAATGCTCTTTCCCAGACTCGAGAAACTAGCCCAGATGTCGACGGGATTACCTTAAATATGCTTCGCCATTTAGACGAAACCTCTCTTTTGCAGCTTCTGCACTTGTTTAACAGAATCTGGAGTGAGCAAACTTTTCCTGAACAATGGTATGAAGTCATTGTGATACCTATCCTTAAACCTGAGAAGGTTCCTACCAATCCCTTTAACAATAGACCAACTTCTTTAACTAGTTGTCTTTGTAAAACACTCGAACGCATGGTAAATGATCGTTTTCTCTATGAATTTGAGAAAAATGGGTATATTTCACCTTTCCAAAGTGGTTTCCGTCGAGGACGTTCTACCAATGGCAACTTGGTTATGCTTGAATCTCAAATTCGCAATGCATTCGTCTCGATGCATTCGCAATGCATGCTTGAATCTCAAATTCGCAATGCATCTAGTTTCTATATTCTTCGATATAGAAAAGTCGCATGATCGTATGTGGCGGTATGGTATTCTCCGTGCTTTAGGTGATTTTGGTTTTAAAGGTAACTTGCCAGTTTTTATTCCACATTTATTTTAAATTTCGTACCTTTCAAGTTCGTATTGCTAATACATTTTCTCATCATTTTATTTAAAGTGAGGGTGTTCCCCAAGGAAGTGTTTTGAGTGTCATCGTTTTTAATTTCCATATAAGTCAAATTCTTCATGTTTTACCATCATCTGTTTGTGGAACACTATATGTGGATGATCTGCAAATCTCCTGCCAGGGGTCTAATATGGTTTCAATAGCGACAACTTCAGAGGGCTGTTAACAAACTTATCTCATGGTGTGATGAGAATGGACACACGTTCTCTCCTGAAAAAAAACCGTTGTGCACACTTTTGTCGGAAACGGAGTCTTCACCCTGATCCTGTGATGCGAATTCGAGATGTTGGTATTCCAGTCGTTGAGGAGGTACGTTTCTTAGAAGTCATATTTGACCAGAAAATCACTTTCTTTTCACATGGCCTGCCAAGGAAGTGTGAAAAATCCCTCATCATCCTAAACGTCCTCTCGACTACAAGATGGGGGGGGGGGGCAGATCGAACATCTTTACTTCGTATCTATCAGTCTATTATTCTGTCGAGATACAGCTCGTTCTAGTGTTCTCCGAAATTTAGATACAATACACAACAGTGCTTTGCCTATCTGTTCTGGAGCCTTTCGTTCATCACCAGTTCATAGCTTGTATGTGATTTGTCATCAACTTCAACTTTATATGAGATGAAAAAAATTATCTGAACTATATTTTTTTCGTATTGAATTTCTGTCAATTGCCCTGTTCGTAGAGTGAATTTACCCACTGGCCTGGGACGATTATATAATGCACGTCCTGCTAATATCCTACCTTTTCTTGAAAGGATAAAAAGGACTTTTTCTGATGTAAGTATTCTAAATCTGCAGATTCATAATACTACTGCTCTTGCTATGCAACCCTGGGATGTCCCGGAAATATCATATCTTTACCCTTTTCTCACCTATGAGAAGTCCGCCACTTCATCTATTGTCTTTCAACAACATTTTCTATATCACCGCAATGAATATTCTATGCACATTCCTCTTTTTACGGATGGCTCAAAGACAGCTTATCATGTGGGTTATGCTGGCGTCATCGCTGAGGACACAAGCAGCTTTCAGTTGAGTACTTTGTGCTCTGTTTTAACTGCTGAACTAATGGCAATTATGATTGCTCTTGAGAAAATTTCTAATCATATTGACCATAAATTCTGCATTTATTCTGATAGTATGAGTGCTCTAGAGATCCTCAGCCATCCTCATACTAAAACACATCCACTAGCTGTAGATATCCTTTATCTTTGGAGAAATTTGCAAAATCGGAATTACCAAATTTTATTTTGTTGGTTACCTGGCCACGTTGGCATTGTTGGCAATGAATCTGCCGACGCTGCAGCAAAAAAAGCATCCACTTCTCTACAACGAACTATTCCATACACTAATTTCAAAAAATATATTTCACAACGTATTTTCTATTTATGGAAAGAATCATGGGATTTGCAAATTTCTAATAAACTGCATTCTCTTCAGCCTGACATTACTCTGTAGCCTGTTGTTCCACTGTGCGAGTTGGACTTCAAATTGACTCGGCTTCGCATTGGCCACACTCGTCTCACACATAAACATCTTCTGTTTGGTGAGCGATGCCCAGTCTGCATTGCATGCCATGTTAATTTTACTGTCATTCATATTTTATATGAATGTCCAATTTTTAATCCCCATTGATTACGTTTATTTGGCACATCATCTTCAAACATTCGTGACTTGGTGGGAGAACATCCCCATCCAAATATTTTTACTTTCTTGAAAGAAATTGTTATTTTTCCTTTTATTTAACTAGAAACAATTTTATCTCCACATTTCTAGGTTTTTGCAAATTTTACTTTAACTTTTTAGAACTTCACTGTATATTTTTTATCTTAAACTATATGTTTGGCGCAGCATAGCCAGATATGGCTCTTGGGCCACAAAATCCGAAATAACTAACTAACAGAACGATTATTCTAGATTGTACACCTTACATTTTCTGTTCATGTTGTTACTGTATGTCGCCTGTCCTCTACATAATATCTAATCTAGCACACTTAATCTTTTCAATAGTGTTTTTGCTAGTCCTTCTCCAGTCATATCAGTTATTTCTATAAACCCTGTAAGTGACTCATTTATAGTTAATTTTTTTCTTCAAAATTTTTTATACCTAATAATGACAGAAATTTATTGCTTATGGAAAATATTAGGAGTACATTTAGATACTACACTGGTGTGCAAAACTTAAGCAACAGGTATGTTTTTTGCCATAACTTCACGAGAAATCATCTGAGAGATATGAAATTCAGAATTGATATACAGCATTTTGTTCTGAAAGAATGACGAAAGCATAGTTGCGCAGAAATGAATACAATGCATACAGTATGGAATCAAACAAAAAAGGCTTTATTGAACTCATAGTATCGTTACACATGATTGTCTGTCCAAGAGGAAGAACAGCAAGCAGATGTTCCTTAGTATGGGATAGGCCCTCCCCTTACTGCAATGGTTGCTTCGCACCGTCTCCCCATACTCAGAACCAGATTGACCAACAGTTCTTGAGGTAAGAGTGCCCATTCCTCAATCAGCATCTGTTTAAGTTGTCGGGTGTTCCCAGGAGGATGTAATCGTGCCGCAAAGCGTCTCCCCAAAGCATCCCACTCATGTTCTATCGGATTTAAATCAGGGGAGCA
>JAPMOR010015793.1:2164680-2183287 GCA_026543865.1 Argiope aurantia | reverse complement strand
TTACATCCTCCTGGGAACACCCGACAACTTAAACAAATGCTGATTGAGGAATGGGCATTCTTACCCCAAGAACTGTTGAACAATCTGGTGCTGAGTATGGAGAGACGGTGCGAAGCAACCATTGCAGTAAGGGGAGGGCATATCCCATACTAAGGAACATCTGCTTACTGTTCTTCCTCTTGGACAGACAATCATGTGTAACGATACTATGAGTTCAATAAAGCCTTTTTTTGTTTGATTCCATACTGTATGCATTCTATTCATTTCTGCGTAACTATGCTTTCGTCATTCTTTCAGAACAAAATGCTGTATCTCATTTCTGAATTTCATGTCTCTCAGATGATTTCTCGTGAAGTTATGGCAAAAAACATACCTGTTGCTTAAGTTTTGCACACCAGTGTATAATAAGTGGATGCTTTTATACTGTCTTTAATTTTATTAATTCATTTCCTAACGCTGAAATAATTTGTTCTTGTGATCTATGTGTTAAATGATGCACAATTCTATTTTTTGAATTTTTTATTCTTTTTATATGATACATTGGCGCAGAATGGTATTTATTTAATAATTCGATTAAATTTTAAAAAAATCATTATTAGGCCTTCCTATTATTTCTTGGTTCCTCGAAGTGGAAGATTATTACATGCTAAAATTAGAATCAATGACATTCTTTGAAATAGTTGCCTCCCCATTTCTTTATTTATAATAACTTGATTTGTTCTAACAATAGTCTAACATAAATTTAGTCGTTTTAGTAATTCTTTCCAAACAATAAACGGATTAAAGTGGCCAAAGAACGCTCATGATCTTGAGTTACATTTGACAGCTATCTCCAGACATTATAATCCTTTATAAATCGTGGAGATTGTTCATTTCCACATCTTTTCAAAAGTAGTGTATAATAAAAACAAAATACCGAGTCTTGCGTTTTTGAATGCATTAACCAGCTGCTAAGCTGGGTTTCCCCAGTTGGCATTTTTTTAAATATAATATGTAGTGGAAAATTATTTATCTTCAGGATTCTTCGCAAAACATCCTTTATGTTATACAGACACTGGTTTTAATATAGCATTCTAAACTTATTCGTTATAATAATACATGGCCATAAATATGGATCACTTACATTCTTGATGAAATGTGTTATCATCATTTTCACCGTTATTTTCTTATTCGATCATATTCTTATAAATATACAGTTCTTCGTCGAATTTCACAGTTTCTACATTCCCTTTAGAAACTACGGATGTTTTTTATCCATTTGAATTATAACTTCTGAAGTCAAAGCAATTTTCAATTCCAGAAAAACTCCGTAGACAAGAAAACATATCTACTTGTGACTTCCTGAATTTTAGCTTTTCTTCTTCTTCTTTTTTTTTTTTTTTTTCCTGTTAATTTTCTTTTTTGACACCGAGAATGATATGTTCTTGCCAAGGGCATAATTAGATCTAACAATATTAAATATTTTATAGTATTAATTTTCAAACACTATATGCAGTCTTAATAGATGAGATAAATGGCGGTAAATTATTGCCTTAGGTTTGTAATATGTTGCATACTTTCATTAGACAATAATATATCCTTATATTTCCAAATCCGACTTAAAGTTAAATTTCTTCTTCTTTTTTTCCCAGTCCGCTATTATAGTTAAAAATATTATTTTGGGGCCCCTCGATCCCGAGGCCCCGGTGCAAAGCATCCGCCACCCCCCACCCCCGAATGCTGGCCCTAAATCTTGGATAAACTGATATCTCAAAGAGTTCAACTCTTATTAACGTCACAAAACAGACTACATCATAATCACATGGTTTTGATATAATCACTCTTGTGAAGCAGCACAAAATGACCTATGGAGTGAAATAAAAGGTGCGATGAATGAAAAATTAAAAACAACAATTATTGTAGAAGATATAGCTGCGGCATTTGATTCAAATGGAGGAAATGCGTTTTTAAGAGCCCTTATAAAAATGAATTTCCCGAGCAACTTTTTTGAAGTGATTAACGATTATTTAAGTGAAAGACAATACATTTATTAATACGGAGAAAATAATTAGGGATTTAGAATGGATAGAGCAATGCATTAAATCTCATGCAGTGGGCCTTTATTCTGGAACTTGATTATTATGAATTCTGCATTTATGATCAATCTTTCAGAGAACTGAATTATACAGGCGTATGCTGATGATGTGTTACTAATAATCTCGGGACGAACAAAGAATGAACTGAGAATTAAAGGAAAACAAATAATTCATAGCTAATAAAATGATACAAAATACATAAACTTGCTTAATGAAAGGAAAACAATTCAAATGCCGATTACATATGGAGAAAGTTTAAAATTAACAGATCCGCCTAAGATAAAAATGGATAATAACAATATAAATGCATCTAATAAAATTACGAATTTGGGAGTTATATGGGAGAGTAAATAAACATTTATGTAGCATTTTAGTAAGGTGAGGGAAAAAGTGGATGTATTAATATATAAATTAATGAAAGTTGCGGATAAATTTTATAGAAAAAGGAAATACCATCTAGGAAGAATCTACATTGAGGCATTTGAGCGATCCGTTCTTTTCGGGTACGGAGCATGGGAACACAGACAATCTGAAGAAAATCAGAGAAGCATTAAATGCAATCCAATGGCGCTCTCTCCTCATTATGTCTGGGGCATAGAGAACCATTTCTACAGAAACCCTTCAAGTGAAAATGGAAATTTTGCCAATGGATCTCAGAGAAAGGAAAATGTTCACCAAATTTCAAATAAAACTACTAGTGATAAAGTTAGAATAGGAAACAAATTCTTCAGTAGTAACGATTATGAGAGATATTTTGACAAGTTTGAAGAACACCCTGCAGAATGGTTTAATCATGGCTATCAAATCAAAATTCCAGATATGGATGAAATAGAAATTTTTACAGATGGCTCGAAAGATAATAAAAAAGTAGGATCTGCAATAGTATGTTACTACTATTGGAAAGAGATCTATAAAAGTCTTATGAAATTATCGAACCATGCCACAAGTTTTGAAACACAAGTGCAAGCTCTAAAGATGGCTATCGAATATTGTGAAAGGCTGGAGGCATAATACTCACTTTTTTCAGATTCTCTGTCAGTCCTACAATCCATGCAATCATCTCACGTAATAGGGAAATATGGGAGATAAAGGAAAAAATAAAAATATATAAAAATTAACAAGTGGATAGAATTGAAAGGCCCATTTTGGAATATATGGCAATGAAAAGGCGCACCAATGTGCAAAGTTGGCGGCACAGAAAGAGAGAGTTGATATAATTGTTCCCAAATCAAATTGTGTCTTAAATTGGGAATTAAGAGAAAAAATAAAGCTTTGAGGGTTTGACAGATGGTATATGTCCAAAAAAGGAAGAGTAACTTATGACTTTATTCCTTACTCAGAAATAAAAATAAGAAGATATCATCCACTGATTATCCAAATTTTATCAGGGCATGGGAGATTTCCCGCATTCTTCTAAAGTCTGCGTGAAGTATTGGAAGTATGCGTGAAAATAAACGCATCTGTGAAGGAATTAGAGCTGTTTATCATTATTTAAAGGAATGCAAAGAAATCTCGGCATGCTCCTCGAAAATGATGACTTAAGTACGGTACTGAGAGCACCAAATAATCTTAAAATTTTAATGGTTATGATGTTAAAAAGTATCGGTTTTTTAACAATTATTTGAAAGTTTGAAAGTGTTTGGATTCCTTCTGTTGTGGAACGAGAATTTGGGAGAATGTTGAGAATTTTGAGGAGATTTTTTTAAAGTGGTGGCCTGATCTTCGTTTAACAGGATACGGGAAGATGAGGAGTAAGGTCAGAGATTGACTACTTTGTGGCTGGTGGGCCAACCGCCTGAAAGAGGATGTCAGTTCGGCGTGATGGATGATTTATGTTGAAGACAGCAGTCGGCCACAACAAATCCTGTCGATACTACCTCGTTCAATGGGAATGGGCTTGTCGGCTGTACACAAGAAGAAGAAGGTCTCTTTCACCGTACTTCTAGATATGCCTAAAAGCTAGGACGCTTCGATCACAATTGTTCTAGCTAGTCTGACTCCAACAATTGGGACTCTTTGAAAGCCTGTAAGGTGTGGCATTTTACGCTTTTGACAAAAAATGCAAGACATATACAAGTTTACTAAAGCTACCTCATACTACCATGATATATACTTTTTACATTAAAAAAACTGTTGGCTAGGATTATATTTCAATGCTTCCGAAGCGCATTTTTAAATGCCATTTTTATTCATTGGTGTTTCTATTATTTTGATAACCACCTATATGTATTAGCATAAAAGAATTTTTTTAAATAGCGGTATAATAGTTCAAAATCTTAACATCGCTTAATAAAGGAGATCTTATTTCAGAAATGTCTGCGCTAAATTTCTTTAAAATTAATATAGATTGAAAAATTTGCATAGAAGGAAACTGACATTGCTAAAAAGGTAAAAATTTTAAAATGAAAATATATTTTCGTGGAAGTTACTATAGAAGAAAAGCAACATTTGGTTATTTCTGAAAGCCGCTGCTATCATTGAATATCGGTTTCCTATTCTCTCAAAGGCTTAGCTATTTCTGCTTCGGCCTAAGCGACTGATCTATGTTTTCTTTTAAGTTCACAACTTCAATCTCATCAAAAACCATAGCAAAAATTATGTACAACAAAAAAGAGAAATTTGAAAAATAATGGCAAAGTATTTGCCCAGCAAAGGAGTACTCATACATTTTTTTTATTTCAGTATCATTTGCGTTAAATTTTCTACAGAATTAATAGCAACTGAAAAAAAAATTGTAAAAATGGGATATTGGTATCATTAAAAAAGTAATTTTTTTTATTTTATGATAGTGTAAATATTTTACCGAATGATTTCTTCCCATACTTCTAGAGGAAAAAAAACGTATTAATTTCTTATAGCTTGAAACGGCTACTATCGACGTATACCTGTTTTATTTATCCGCTTTATCTTTTTGCCTTCCTCTGAGCGATTGATTTGTGCCCGCTTTTAGGCATCGTCAAATCATTAGGTTGAAGCAAATAAAAATTTAGCAAGAAGATGTCAATACCTTTTAATGCCTAAATAGCTGGTACTACTATATGCAAATATCATGCATATTCAACCGTTTCTGGCGTAAGAATTTGACAGCGAAATTGGTTTTACTACAGAATGTAACAAATATATAGTACATAAAAAACTATTAATAAAATGTATTAATTCGGAACAAAAAATAAGAAGGTGGGAAAAAATGAAGGAGCTAAATAACAGTTTGTAACATTTAAAAAGGAAATATTCGTATTATTTTTAGTATTTTTCAAAGAGAAAATAACAAAATTGTTATTTATTAAATAATAATAAAGGTTTCTCAGAAATGTCACTTAAATAAATATTATAACAACCAATCTTAAATCTAAATGTGAAACACAATTTTTATTTACATTACTTCTCAAACAAAGCAAATGACATAAATATACCTAAAACGTCATTTTACCATATCAGCAGACAATGTGTTAATAACGAACTATAATTTTGAATCAATGTAATGTCATGGATTTTTAGAAGTGAAAAAAAATTTGAACTCCATAAATTTTGATAATTAATCAGATTATAAATTCTTCTTATTTGTCAGTTAAAGTATCAATTGCGTCGTGTAATAATGTTCTGCGTTGCTTCAAGCCTGCTCTTCAGTCGAGTAACTGATATCCACATATATAAATAATAAACGATTTATTGGTTTATATAAATATAGGAACATGGAAACACTAGCTTTACACTCATGTCCATAAACTAAGGATAATTCAGAGTCGCGCGGAAACCGAACTCTAAAATACATATATCACCCGTAAAATGACAACACACATCTTCAAAAATCCTATGCAAATTGCAGGAAACCACCAGATGACACCAATAGTATGTCACAATGACGAGAGTGTAAGAGAGTGATGTATAAGGAATACAGGCAAAGAAGTAAAATTGTTCGCAAGCGTTTTATAAGCCTTTCAGTGCAATAACCGCATAGTTATGACACAAAGGACGCATTTGGGTGATTTTTTACGTGGTAAAATTATCGGCCGTCTGAAATGTGGGCGTACCCAGCTGAAAGTATCCGAGGAACTTGGAATCGCCTACAGTGTCATCTCCAGGCTTTGGCAACGATTCCAAGATGATGGTAATGTGAGTAGACGTTACATCACAGGTTGCCCCCGACTTACAAAACCGAATGAGTACCAGTGTTTGGCAGTTACTGCCAAAAGAAACAAACGGTCTCATCAGCACTCTTCAGCCCCTAGTACGACAGTTTCAAGGCAGACCGTATACAGACGCTTAGGGCAGTTTGGTCTATATGTTCGTAGGTCTGTCAGATGTGTTCTATTTACTTCAACTCACTGTCGCTTGCGGTTAGCCTGGAATAGAGAGCATGCATTGTGGACACCGCAACAGTGGGCTTGTGTGATGTTTTCCGACGAGTTCAGGTTTAGCTTGCAGTCTGATTCTCGCCGGACTTTCATATGGAGAGCGCCAGGTACCCGTTACCAGCAAGAGAATATCATTGAAAGACACCGTTACGGTGGTGCAGGATTGCTCCTTTGGAGAGAAATTATTCTGGGTTCCAGAACTGACCTGCATGTTCAAATTGGAATCATGACAGGCCAAATCTATCGGGACGTCCTTCTGGAACAACAATTACGTTTGTTTCGGGGCGCCATGGGCGCAGAATTCGTGTTTATGGATGAATACGCCCGTCCTCGTTATGCAAACATCGTAAACGAATGCCTTCAATCGGAGGATATCACCTGTATGGATTGGCCAGCATTCTCACCGGACTTGAATCCAGTAAAGCATGTGTGGGGCCTACATGTCTGCCGGAACTTCGGGGAGAATTGTTTGATGAGTGGTGTAATATTCCCCAAGAACAGATCGATAATTTGATACTCAGCATACTTAGGCATTGTACGGACTGTATTGTATCGTCTGTGAGACGTACTATGTATTACCCTCATACCAACCATGTAATATTGATATTTATAAATAGGGTTTTTTTTTGTAATTTGCGCCAGGGAGCAAAAAATTGCAATTTTTATTAATTATATAAAACATATAGCACCTTTTTTGCTCTTTACCGTTTGTTTAATAAATAGGCTTTGCAAATAAGTCACATTTGTTTTGCTTCTAACTCTTTCTTTTCCTGAACTTGCCCTATCCTTAATTTGTGGACATAAGTGTAGATAGCAACAATTCCACTTTTTGCTCTGCAAGGAAAATTACTGCTACAAATATCTGTTAATATTCATTCGTTTCAGTTATGATAAAATTTACATATGCATGTCAATAAAATAAAAAGGAAGGATCAAACTATAATATAATCATTATGTGATAATATAATATCACAATTCAAAACTCGAAAACAGCATATAGTATTGTTTAGAATTCCTTGCAACTCTGATATGATTATTGCCCTTTATTTAATTTACCACAATCAAAAAATATTTCAATATAAATTGCATAAAGCAGTAAAATATCTTCTCGAAAACAATCTTTGCCCTCAAATTATCAATCTTAATTTTAAAACGCATACAGCAATATAACTACATTCGTAGGGACAAATCAAGCAGACTGAGGGAGTCCTCTAAAAGAATCACACATATGAATTTATAAATTTTGATTTCTAAGATATCCTATTTTAAATTAATTCCGCATATTTTAATTAAAAATAATTATTTTTATTAGCAATTATTTTGTTTTCTAATTTCTCGATTGTTTTATTTTCATTCCCTAGTTGATAATTAATATATTTTGAAATCATCAAATGAGTTAATGAAATTCATATCTGTAATTCGCATTTATGAATATTTATATTAAATATTATCGAAATAACTTATTTTTTATTGTATAAAAGAAAAGCTTTTTCTTAGCAAAATTATTGTGATTATAATTGTTGAATAAATAAATGCTATATTCAGATAGTAATTAAGATAAAAATAATAATTTAAATTTGAATACTGAAATACAATAAAATAATAATGATAAATACAAGAAATGCAAGATTTAAATCTTCGTACCAGTATAATTCATCTGTGTTTTATTTTTTTTTCTCTTTTTTTATTGTTGTTCTTTTTAATGTTCCACAATCTATTATAAATCATTTTATTTATCTCATTTATAAGTTCAAGTGCATAAAATTATGTACAAAATTGTTTAGAAACAGTTATCCACAAAATACTTAGAAGTAAACCGAAGACTGAATACAAATTTGGGTAATTTTGAAATTTGCTCTAGATTATTACCAAAAAGAAAGTGAAACTAGATTACTTTGTTCAACTAATACATTTTTCTGATACCTAATACTGCCTTCAAAGTTTACCCCATTTGAATAGAACATGATAAATGACATTAATAATAAAGTTAATAATAAATAAATAATAATAAAGTGTTCTGTTAAATAAAGATAAGAATTTCAAACCTTTGACAATTTCAGTGAATTAATAATATGATACTCTAATACATTTAGAATAATTAGAATGATTCATTTGCTTATAATCAATACAAAAACTGCTTTCTCGGTTTTTGAAACACTCTGTTGAAAGTAAAACTAAATAATAATGTTTAAAATTATACAAAACCAATGCATAGTGCTTGGAAGAAAATATTAAAAGTTTTTATAAATTGATTATAAACAACAACAAAAATCAAAATAATCTTTTTTTATTTTTTTCTAAAAAATTAATTATTTTAGATATGTAAATACTATTTAATTGTTCTTGAACAGTAAAGCCATGCTATTTACTCAATCTTTGGACAATGAATTTCTGCAATAACATTTTACTTTTTTTAAGACAAAATTATCTGTCTGCTGAGGAGTTCGTTATGGCGAAAATCAACAAAATTTTCAAAATTATTAAGAATATTGATGATAACAGTTTCGAGGTTTTATGCACTTCGGTTAGGTCAAATCAATTTTTCTCTACCGCCTTTGGCCTTTTACAACAAATAAGCTCTAATTCGTCGTCAAATACTGTGGCATCTGCATCACTTTGATAAATAGATTTCAGTTTATCAAAACAAGTTTTCTTTTCTTTTCTAGATCTATTAAAATCAAAAAATTATTTAGAATATATCTAAATTATGCTTTGTTGTTTCTTCTAGAAAGTTTTGCAGTTAAATAGTCACAAATGATATTAAAAGTATCACAAAAAAATTTTCATGGAAAAAAAAGGCAATTTTTTAATAAAAGTATTTCTTTTTTACTTGTATTTGATGAATATGATCCTTAAAAGTTAACGTTTTTATGGAATTAGCTGTTCTTTTACATTTGAAAATTCATTTCAAAAATGTCTAATAAAGTTTTTTAATGATTTTAATAAGGAACCTGTTTGAAAAAATGTACTTTCAACTGATTGTAGTAATTTATTTCATTTCCAAATTACTGTCATGAATGCCGTTTCATACTTCAGCAGTTTCTTAAGTAAATCTACAGTTTGGCTGCAGTGTTGTTGTTTTTCTATTTTTGATATTTTTATTTCTGATCAGCCATCGCCGACTATCTTATGTCAGATAGCTTCTGAATAGTGAAATAGTTAGTGAAAAAATGAAAAATTCCATTCAGTTTCACCTTTTCTTGTCGAAAAGGCTATTAAAAGCACTATTGGTGAATTGTCTTCAATACGCAAACTTCGTTCCGGGAACTTACTTGCTGAGGTTTCTTCTCGAGACCAAGCTAAGCAGACCCTAAAACTAAAAGCGTTAGCCACGATTCCCGTAAATGTATCTGGTCACGCCTCACTAAACACTTCAAGTGGTGTTATTACTTGTGGAGAGCTATTTCATACAACAATGGAAGATATTACAAAAGACTTAAAGGTCGAAGGAGTGACGCACGTTCGCCATATTTCAATAAAGCGAGATGGACAGCTCCTCCCTACAAACACCTTATTTTAACATTTCAAAGCCCTAAATTACCAGAATCTGTTAAAGTGTAATGTATGAAATTAGCCGTGCGTCCTTATATTCCGAACCCATTACGGTGTTACCAATGCCAACGATTCGTACATGCCAAGACCGCCTGCTGCGGGCAACTAACTTGCACCCGTTGTGCAGAGAAAGGCCATGAAAGCCAGAAGTGTTATGCACAAGAGAAGTGCGTAAATTGCAATCACACTTCTTTTTCTAGAGAATGTCCACGTTGGAAGACAGAAAAAGAAATTATAACCGTTAAGATAAAGGAACAAATTTCTTATCCTGAGGCAAAACGGAAAGTTCTGTCTCAAACCCCAAAACCTGGCATAAGTTACGCATCGGTCGTGTAAAAATCCTTTTGTAAAAACTGTTCTTGTAAAAATTGTATTCAAAATTTCACTCAAGTAAATTTCAGTGAAAAATCGTCTGATTCTGATGTTGAAACATCGGCAAGCAATGCTCCTGAAGAAACTAAATCCCGAAAATCCAAATCACAAAATTCACTCAAATTATAGCTATCCAAACGTGGCCTTTCACCAACACAATTCATAACAAAATTCAAAAAGTCGAATGTCCAAAATTCTGTCGCACTGGGACTTGCAAGTCAAGGAGTAGTGCATAAAGACTTGTCGTCCATTTTTAATAGTACTTCTAGAAATCCCGAACTATTATCCCTACAACCGTCAGAGGAGGAGAATGAAATCTCAATGAGTTGCGAAGTTTCACCAACCCAAGATTCTGCTACAAATAGTACACTTTCTAAGCCAAATTCTTAATGGGTACTTTCGTTTCTTGGAACTGTCGTGGTCTAAGGTCCAAAACTGTTGACATTAAGTGCATCGTTAATCAGTTTCATCCTTCTTGTTTGGCAATTCAGGAAACGTTTTTGAATCCGAATTTTTCCTTTAAAATACGTGGTTATAATATTGTCCGCAAGGATACAGATTCAAACAACTCTGGAGGTATCTGTATTTTAACCTCTAATCTCTTTTCCAGTACATCTCTTAATTTACACACTGCCTTACAGGCTGTGGCTGTTCAAATATATATTAGGACACTTGTTACAGTTTGCTGTATATATTTACCACCACATGATGTCATTAATCAACAACAACTTGACGACCTAATTGACCAGCTTCCTTTACCTTTTCTAATACTCGGCGACTTCAATGGTCATAGTACTTTGTGGGGTTCGGATGATACAGATTCTCTCGGGAGACAAATTGAAAAATTTATATCCAATAATTGTCTCTGCCTGCTTAATAATAATGAGGAAACGTACTTCCATGAATCCACACGGACCTTCCTCAATCTTGATCTTGCCATATGTTCTCCTGAAATGTTACCATTTTTGAACTTCACAGTTGGAAGTGATATCTATAACAGTGACCACTTCCCTTTAATTGTCTCTCATGTTGATAGAGGTGGTGCGACTCCTTGTCCTCCGCGTTTTCTATTCCAAGGAGTAGACTGGACTTCGTTCACGCAACTAGCAGAAATTACTGAGACTATGGTCAACACTTACGACTAACGGTCAACACTAACGGAAGTAGTTCAAAATGTCATTGATTGCATTATATATGTCGTTAACAACATCGTCCCAAAATGCTCCCCACGGAAACGAAAATTTCATAGGCCGTGGTGGAATGAAGCTTGCCGTGACAGTTACAGGGAACAAAAGAAACGTTGGAACATTTTTTGTCGGTACCCATCAACAGAAAACCTTATTGCTTTTAAGCACGCCGAAGCCAATACTCGCCGCATTCGCCGGAGAAGCCAAAGGGAATCTTGGGCTCGCTTCGTATCTTTAATTACATCCTCTACCTCTAGCAAATTACTTTGGAAGAAGGTAAAAGCAGCCATCGGGATTTATAACGATTTTTCCTTTCCTGTGTTGAAAATTGTAAATATTACGGTTTCCTCTCCCGCAGACGTTGCTAATACTCTCGGTAAAACATTTGCCCAAGTTTCTGCCACTGATTCATACAAGCCTTCTTTCGCGACTATAAAGAATCGCGCGGAACGAAAGGTTTTGCGGTTTACTACCAGAAGATCCCTTCCATACAATTCTGACTTTAAAATTTATGAGCTGCTTTCAGCCTTGTCTCAAGCACATGATACTACCGGATGGAATTACATATAACATGCTTCGCCATTTGTCTACTACTTCTCTTTCCAACCTGTTTTTATTATTTAACCGCATTTGGAATGAATAGAAGTTTCCTTCACAATAGCATGAAGGTACTCTCAAGAACCTCATGTGATTCCAGTCCTCAAACCCGGTAAAGGTTCATCTAATCCCCTGCATTATAGACCTATTGCGCACACAAATTTCTTGTGCAAGACATTGGAGCGTATGGTCAATGATAGGTTTCTTTTCGAATTGGAGAAGAGGGCATTTATTCCGTATTTGCAGAGTGGTTTTCGCAGAGGACGTTCAACATATGATAATATCGTCCTACTTGAGACCCAAATACGCAACGCATATGTTCGCCGAAATCATCTTGTGTCTATCTTTTTTATGTAGAAAAAGCCTACGATCGTACTTGTCTCTTTGGCATTCTTTTAACTCTTTTAAATTTTGGTTTTAAAGAAAATTTACCAATTTTTTTAAAAAACTTTTTATCTTTACGATCATTTTGCGTCCGAATTGGAAATTTTTATTCCGATGCTTTTATTCAGGCTGAGGGGGTTCCACAAAGAAGCATTCTCAGTGTAACACTTTAGTCAAATTCTCAATGTTTTACCTCCATCTATTCAAAGCACTTTATATGTGGAAGATCTCCAGATATCCTGCCAAGGCTTCAATATGCGCTCAATTGAGCGCCAACTGCAAATTTCAGTTAATAAGATAACTGACTAGTGTGATCATAATGGACACACAATTGCTCCCTAAAAAAATAAATGTGTTCACTTTTATAAAAAGCGAGGTATTCGTTTGGATCCTATAATCCATATTCGGAATGTAGCAATTCCAGTTGTGGAGGAAATTAGATTTTTAGGGATAATATTTGATCGCAAGCTCACTTTCCTCCCACATGTCTTGCATCTGCGGAAGAAGTGTGACAGGTCACTGAATATTCTGAAGGTACTCTCAAGAACCTCATGGGGAGCGGATCGCACATCTTTGCTTTGAATCTACGAAGTGGTTATTCTATCACGCATAGATTATGGATGTATGGTGTATGGTTCTGCAAGGTCTTCCGTTTTACGCAGACTGGACACCATACACCATTCTGCTTTAAGAATTTGTTCAGGGGCATTTCGGACCTCACCAGTGGAGAGTCTGTATGTTATATGCCACCAACTACCATTAAATGTTCGGCGGCAAAAAATGTCTGTCCAATACTATCTCCGAGCTTTGTCTGTACCGAAACACCCTGTGCACTCCTTGATACTTCCTGAACGCCTTCGAAGAATTTACACGGCTCGACCCTCTCACATTCTCTTTTTCCGTGAGAAAGTTAAATTACTCCGTGATGTAGATATTCAAATATTTGATTTATTTTCATTCCCTCCTTGGGATATCCCTCACTTCTCGTTTTTAAATACTTTTCATGGGTTTGAAAAGTCGACAACGGCCTCAATTATTTTTCAAAAACTTTTTAGTTCTCATCGCTGTCAGTTTTCAAGGTATTTGCCTATTTACACAGATGGTTCTATCAGATGATCACGTTGGTTGTGGTATCGTTTTTGGCACGCGAACTCTGACTTACAACCAGCACATATCTGTATGAGTTCTTTACAAATACTTTCTCATTTTCATGATTACATTCGTCCAGTTGCATTGGAAATCCTAGGCCTTTTAAGAAACCTAGAAAATAGAGACTTTGACATCCTTTTTTGCTGGATTCCGAGTCATATTGGAATCACAGGATATGAGCAAGCGGACAATGCTGCAAAAACAACATCTTTGCCTTTTGACGAGAGGAATACCATATTGCGATGGAAAAAATTCATTTGCAAAATATTTGTACACTCAGTGGCAGAAGGCATGGGTTCAATAGAATAGCGACAAACTCCATTTTATAAAACCCACAATTACATTTTGGCCTTGTCATTCAATACGTGAACTTGATGTCAAATTGAATCGACTCCACATTAGTCATACTTCCTTAATCCAAAAATATCTTTTATTCGGCAATCGAACTCCTTTGTGCTGAAAATGCCAGGTAATTTTAACGATTCGCCATATTTTTATTGAATGTCCGGATTTTAATTTTCACCGTTTACAGTTTTTTTAACTCCTCATCCCTGGATATGCGAACGCTGTTGGGGAAAAATCCACACAAGAACATTTTTAAGTTTTTAAAAGCAATTGGTATCTATCACCTTATATAAAACTATATTTTTTTTATTATCTAACCAAACGTATTTTTTACAATTTTATCATTAAATTTTTTGCACCGTTAGTTTTATTGTATGTTTTTTGAACTTTTTATACAATTTTAGTCTTTTTATTTGATCATATGTATGGCGTAACATGGTCTTTTCTGGCTCCTGTGCCATTAAAACAGACAAACCAAACCAACCAACCCTGTATATAGTAGGGCTATGCCAATGACAAATTTTTGCATGGCAGTCTTATTCACAGAAAAAAAAATCCCTCATCACTTTTTCTTTTAAAAAAATGGAAAGAATGAATTAAAAGTGCCAAATGAAACATAATATTAAGAAGCTGCAAAGAACGAAAACACTGAGAGAAATAATCATATCAATAAATAATTCCAGAAGAAGATATAAAATTTATTAGATAATAAAATGACAAAAAATATTTAAAAAATGACATTAATAAACAATATATTATAACCCAAAAGACTAAAAAGCATTGCCACTAAAGGGAAAAATTTTTGAGTAAAATTATTTACATCAATCATCGATTTCCGGTGTTTGTAACGCGATTTTTCTTTTTCGCTAGAATTATTGAAGGGATTGGTTTCACGGATAAAATCGAATGTGTTAACATTGTCTTAGACTATAAAAAAATCTCGAAAAATTAAAAAAAATTAAAGGAAGTCTTCTTTTTAGGGCTACCTTTCAGCCCGGCATCCCTAGAGCGGGCCAAATGCGCTTAACCTTTAATCCGTGCTTGTACATACTAGGTCAACTGCTCCTTTAAAAAGTCTGTTTTAAAAAATTGACGTAATTATTTAAATTTACATATTAAATTATATTTACCGATTGAATTTACTGAGTAAAATTTTTATTTCAAACGAAAAAATTTTATTTGCTTTGTAAGAAATCACGAATATTTGAGTTCTGTAGACTTAGCTGATGCTTCTGTTATGCATGATTGATGATAAGGAGACATGTAGAGAGACTGGGCTATTAAGGCAAAACAGGAGATTTGATTTATACAGAAGCGGATATGCAAGCTCATGAGAACACAGAGAACTTCAAGCGACATTCAATGGTCAAAGCTGGCATGTCATGAAAAATGGAATGGCTTCCAGGCTATTAGGTCAAAATGATAATAGCTGGTATCTGATTTGTACTAGAGTGGATATGCAAGCTTCAAAGGATATTTCGTTCAGTCTCCTTATATGGTATATGATGTTTGCTGATGGGTAAGTTCATCTACATCATTGGTCTTCCCATCGCGACAATCGGCCTTCCCGGTATTTGCAACCGCCTGGACTTTTTTTAAGAAAAGACCGCACATAGATCCCAGCTCATAGTCAAAAGTCTGATGTCAGCGACAATTGGTGAGTGTCAGTGTAAATTGCTTTGATCTTATCTAAATTACTTTAAAACACTTCTTATGTAAACATTAATGATGATAAGAAAATAAGAAGAAGTAAGAATGAACTTATTTTCACTTTTAACTTTACCTATATCCTTATTTTCTAATATTAGCTATTTAATTCGTAGGCAATTCTTATATTGTTATTTACTGCATCTAAAGCGTATATTTTACTTTTATTAAAGAAAATATTCTTTATTAACAACAAAGTTTAGATTCTATGCATTTTTTAAAAAATTTCTTTACACCACTGAATCTACTTTGTTCTTCTTACATGTGTGTGTATATTTTTTAAAAAATTGGAACAAAATGTTTGCAATTACTTTTACGTATGCATCATACCGGAGTCAATATTTTGTAAAAATTTCAGATTATATTATTTTACGATGAAACACGTATAGAAATAGGGGTTTCAACCCCAAAGAAAATTGCAAGGTAAACATCGAAATGGACGCTTCTTAGACTTTTTAGACAATGTCTTTCTTAGCATAAAAAAACAACGAATATATTTGAATTTTTATATGAAACTAACTGTACCCATTCATGTGTTGCTGTGGCTCAGTCTAGTTAAATAGGAATGTAAGAAAAGAGCATGTTTCAAATATGATTAATTTTGCAAT
Source organism: Argiope aurantia (assembly GCA_026543865.1). Classification (NCBI taxonomy): domain Eukaryota; kingdom Metazoa; phylum Arthropoda; class Arachnida; order Araneae; family Araneidae; genus Argiope; species Argiope aurantia. Next base: position 2,166,956 of record JAPMOR010015793.1, on the reverse strand, counting down.
GCTTGTGGGTATACAATATTTTTTGCTGTTCAGTTGTCTATGCACTTATAGAGATTATCTAGTTGACGATTCTAGAACATTAAAAATAAATTATCCATGTGAGAAGAATCCATGTATAGATCTAAACCGCACAATTCTAAAAATTAACCCAGAGCTTTATTGATGATGATTAAAAAGCGGCATTCGAATCGGGAATCGCAATCTTTTAAATTGAAATGTCATACTTGTTGGAATCACAAGAATGCGAAGAAGGAGGACGAGTTCACCATTGAAAGGTTTCAAGATTACTGCTTGAACAACGTTGCTCCTTAATTTTTTTTTATTGCAAGCCACGATTTTTGCAAAGCTTTGGTTGATAATTAGCACGCCGATTTTCAATTTCAATACATGCGATAGCATTCCTGGTAAATCCAATGAATTCGAAGATATTATTGGATAATTAACCGTTTCGTCTACTTCCAAAAAAGTGTCGATGGACTTGTATGTGACTGTCTCGATTTGAATGTTAAATAATATTGTAAGCTCATAAATGTCATTGTTCTTGGGCCTCAAAAATAAATAGTTCACTCAGCCAATCGGGATTCTTGTGAGTGGTTTGAATAATGAGAAATACTTTTTCAATCAATTTTTCTTTTGATGTCACTCAGGCATAGAAGTTATCAGGCGATGAAATTCTTCCTGAGGTCAAATCAACCGGCACCATTCTGTTCCCAATTTCTGGCAATTGATATGAGAATATCTCAGTTAATTAATCAGTATGGAGTTGGGCCCCTTTATTTGTATTTAATTACAACGTCTTTACGCGTTGTTAAAAAGTAAAGTACTTCAAGCAAGCATTTATTTTATCTGCTGCTGTTAATCAAGGAATTACAGACAATATTTGCCTGATGTCTCATGCAATCAATATTAATGTATCCCCACAAGATTTGATGTTTCTAAGCAGATCTAGCAATGATCGATGAAGAACCTAGGGCGAATTTTGAAGTGCCATTGTGCATTATCCCGAAAAATAAGTTTGAATTTCTGCAATATTTTTCCCAAGACGGAAGCTTTGGAAATGTTGTACGTGGGAGTTTCAATGAATTGCCTGTTCAATGGCAATTTCAAAGCGGGATGAGCGGTTCTACCAACTGGCAGTCATTCTGACATTCTGGTGGCAATGTCGCAGATATTCTCGACGGAAGAGATAAGAATATATCATTTGGGGCTGGAAAATTACTACCAATCTAATAAGAAATGTTTCAAAAGCTCCCCCAGGCGAATCTAAGAAGAATATTTCTGCAACCCCTGTTACTGATAGTTTGTAGTATTTGAATGTAAATGCATTTTTTGCTGAAGCATTTGTTTAGTTATATCTGATTGTACATACGACAAAAGATCATTCGTATTGTAAATGTTTTTCATGACGCATTTTTACATCGAACGAAGCAGTCGCAGATAGATTCGGTAATAAAATTTCCATTTGATTGAGAACTTTGTCCTCGATTTCTAAGCACAAATCTTCAATCTTTACCACAGCTTCTTTGTAGATTTCTGATGTGAAATCTGCGTTCATATTTGAATTTTCCTTGCGTATTTAACAGAAAATATCTTTAGTCATGTGTTGTTTATATTTCTTCCATAACTCTGTAGGAGATAAGGAAGAACAGGCGGTCACTATGATTGCAAATAATGCATGAATTTGATTTGGATGTGATGTGTTGTACATGTCATTAATGCAGATATCCCAGTGTCGGTCATTTTCCAGTAAATTTAAAACTAGGTACGCACTGCAAAAACTAGCATTGTAACGCCCTTGACAATTCTCAATTAATGGAAAGATGCTGGACAGTGCACATTTATTAATAGCATATGAAGAAATAAATACTCATCTTGACTGGGATGACGGGTGTACTATCTATCTATCGTAGTTTCTATGAATATTCTAGATTGTGTGCAGACTCGCTTTCCTCATTTACGTCGTAGTAAAGGCTAATGTGGAACAACGCTCCGATTATCTACTTTGATGAAAGCACTTCGCGTTTCTATGGTTCCTAATTTACCATCAGCTTCTGCTGATCTATGTAAAGGGTACTCATGTACCCCAAATCATAGGTATCCTATTTTTCGTCTCAACTTCATGCAAATCATTATCGACGTCGGCATCGGGTGTTTCACCGCATATTACAACATCGATTTCGATTGAAGTGAATTTATTATCGAGCCAGATTTGTATATGCGAGTGTAGCAATCTTTTCTTTTACCATCCCGCTGAGTGCCCGTAATGAACGCTACAC
>JAPMOR010015793.1:2145447-2164670 GCA_026543865.1 Argiope aurantia | reverse complement strand
TATCAGTTGCGAGTAGGTGTAACAATGATGAATCGCTAAGTTAATATTTATGTCTCACTTTCATGTACGAGACAAAAAAAAAAACTATTCGATTTTTGTTCAAATTTCTATAGCTACACTTGTATTTATTAATTTTAATTACAAAGCTTAACAGTATATTACTAATTGTTTATGTAATATTTATTTAATAAATGTAGCGCATTTCGAATCTATTCATGACCATTATAGTATACGGAGAATGAAAGATACGTATTTAGTCATACCATATCTTAAGTCGAACCGAAAACAAAAACATTCGCACAATATAGATTTAGTTCTATTTTATTAACAGCTACTTTGGAACATGTTTTATACAGAACATAATTAAATGACAAGGACAGTCACCTGATTCGGCAGTCCTCTCTCCAATCCCATATCAAACAGCCGAAATTTGATCCAACGTCGAATGTAATATGCACCAATCTCCCATATACAGGGGATTATCGGTTATATCGGGTTTCGAACTCGCTATCTTAATTTTAAAAAGCAAGATTGTTTTCTTGTAACCACAATTCATGGAAAGTCACGATGGGATATAATTATTTACCTTATCAACACAGTTAGAGTAGAAACTTCTCCATATATCAAAAACAAAGCAGATATAAATCAGAGATTGAATTAAACATTGAGAATCAAAGAAAAAAACAATTGTATTTATCACAAATACATATACTAACCCACACAGCACTGCCCATGATCAAATTTTTAGAGCATTCATTTTCATGTGGCGTTTTACTAAATTATGATTCGAAAGGTGTTTAAGTGTCGTTTTCTGTCGCGTGTTTTTGAACTCATCAAGGAAATAATTTATTAAAAATCGATATCCGACATTTCTTGCTTTCATTTAGGTAGAAATATGGCAATTATTAGCCCCAAAATTTGAAAAAGATAGTGAAATTAGAATGTCGGATGCAAGAATTTTAGTTTCAACAGAATTGATTATATTTTTAAAAAATTCTTAAATTCCGAAAACAAATTTCACCAGGACGACAACTGTTTGATAGAGCATAGAATAACTTCTAAGAACAAATAGGAAAAATGATTGAAAAAACACACATTATTAAATGGTATTCCAACACCTCCTTCACCATTACGATTTCCAGTTCGATTGACAATAAATGTCATTTAGTAGTCTTTTCTAATTATAGATTTTCTCTTGAATTCTTTCTGGGACTTGGATTAATTAAAATGTTTACACAAACCTTCATATTACTTACTCGCGTTTATCGCTGATTTAACTGAACTTTGCTTCGATAACCTAAGGAATAAAGCAATAAAAAATTGACATTGGTGATCATTTTATTAGCGCTATAAAATTATCTGAGTATCAAGTAGTAGTCTTCATGTACACATAACCAACTAGGTATATTTAGAAGCAAGTAAACTGTGTTTTTTGAATTTCTAAAATAGCATTCATTTTTATCTGTCAAGAATGTGTAAAACAAATGCAGGAAAAATATAAGCTAAAATTGCATTCTTACGTCAGTGTTTGAAAGTTTAGACAAGGGAGCATTCCTTTGAAATGACTGCTAGAAAAACGATGGTTGCTGTTGTACAGAAATAAATCTTTTCCAGTCAATTTATTCAAAGTTGAATGGACAGCATTTGCGATTAACAGTACAAAAATATGAGATGTTTTGAAGTAAACCACTTTTCAATCAATTTGTTCAGAAGCTGCAATAAATGTTACAATTGATTAAGATAGCAGATGTTCTCATAATGTTCCTAATCACAATAAAGGAAAAAATTAAATGCATAAATCTTTCTAATATATTCTAAATATGAGCTGGAGCTTTCTAAAGATAATGAAGAATTTTTATTAGTTATTTCATGCCTAAACAATTGATCGATTCTAAACGACTCTGCCGTTCAAGAAAATTCATTTTCATGAAAATTAGAATACTTCTGGTTGAAATGAGCAATGGGAGTGAAAGTTTGAGAAGTATAGTTTTAGAAAAAAAAATTAACTGCACTTTTTTTCATGCCTATAAAAATTTCCGGCTCGTCAAACTATTTGAAACAAACTATATTAAAGAAATGTAAAAGTTACAATTGTTTACTTCAAAAACATTTATTTGCATTTGCAAAGCAACAAAATGAAAAATAGATAATTTTGCATTAAAAAGATTTAATCTACTTGTGTCATTTTTAATTATATTTTTATATCATTCTTTGTTACAATTAGTTTTAAATTCAATATTAGTAAATGTATGTAATCATGGTCGAGTGATGCCGAAATAAAATAAATATTTAAAATTGAGTCTGTGTAGACTTCTTAATACATATTTTACATAATATATTAATTGTTTATTAATGTGATCTTAACTAAGTGATTATCATCAATCATTATTCATCGAATATTAAAGAAAGATGCAAGAATAGAAATGTTTTTGAAACAAACTTTTATTAATATATTAAAACGAAGAAATAAATTTTTATTTTAATTATTTTCTACTTCGTTAGTCTTAAATTTAACTTAATCATTAAATATAAATAATACAGAATCTGAAAATAATTTTTTTCTGAAATTTATTACACATGGCTCCTCTGACATAAAAATAAATTTAATTAAATTGATCGATTAACTGATAATTAAGTTCTGAAAATAATAAACTAGTGTGCATTCTTTGAGAACAAACAAATGAACAAAATTTGAAACATTTCAGGAAGTGAATGCAAATTTGAGTCAAAATTCCATTGTCATTAGCTTGAAACAAGCCAAATTAAATAAAAATCGGTCTCAAAAAAATACTAATTTTCTTATAAGTATGAGTTCTGCCAGATTTAGAAATTAATAAAAAAAAACTCATAATTTATGAAAATTACAGAAGATTTTATTTTAGCTTTAATTTTGCAGCTTCTCAACAGCAAAATTATGAAAGATACTATAACTAATATGAAAAAAGTTGCAGTCACTGATGGGAATCCTGAATAATTGCAATTCTAACTGAAAAAAGGCCACATTTTTAACTAAATTCCATGTTTTTCAAGAATATCTAATATATTTTTGAATATAAAAAGAGGTTATAAAAGAAAATAATTTCTAAAAAACTATTAAAGCACTCTTAATCCTACAATTCCGTATTACATTTACAATAATGGTGCATTATCGCGCAAAATTTTTCTATGATCCAACTCTCTGAAATGATGTAGTAAACGAATAGTTAACTTACCTCAATAAAAAATGAAATCATTGAGATGCAGCCTGAAATGATCCAAAGATATTCGAAAGGAACTTTGTACCAAATATATGAATCCAGTCGATATTAACTTCTGACCGGCTTTCCACCCTACCGATCAAGAATTACAGCGCAGTCCAAACTTTGCGCTTCGGTAGTTCGCACAAAATCTTCTCTTTGCACGCTTCTCCGCTCTTGATATGAAAATTAGGATTTAAATACGCTGGCTGTTTCTGATGAGCCACCATTTCCAGCAAGGCTACCAAGCGGAAAAGAATACTTTGTTCACCAAACGTAGCTTATTTTTACTGCTCGGGGGCAAAAAATTCGATCTTTTCTGAGTTTTTTCGGAAGCTAGAGGGAGGAAATTTCGTCCTAACATTAAATTGGTAGATTTCTATAAATTTTGATAGAAATTGAATCTGTCTGTCTCTGAACATGTGAACTCAAAAACAAAAGGATGAAATCTGGCACATCGTCAGAAATCTGGAAGTGTATTAAATTTTGGACCAAATCTGTCAAAAAATGATCATCTGTCAGCCTGAATATTCTCGTGTATTTGAACGTTACAATAAGAAATCCCGACTTTAAGGAAGAATATCTAGTATGCTTTCTTGGGCTTAAAATTGAAATTTCCACTTCATCAAAAAGTAGAAGTCCCAATTTCATATTCGGTTTCCTTTATTTTAAGTCAAAGCAGGAAACAAGGTATCCACGCCGAAATCGGGGAAAGGGATGCAAACTTTAAAATGACCTTCGGGGGAGTTGCTTTCTCATTTCATTTACAGAAAATGCGGAACCAAAAAATGTTGTCTACAAGAAAGTCGAGGGGAACACACCCATAAAACCGACAGGATTACAGTCATTGTTGGTGCTGTTAGCAGCTGGATTTCTTTGATTCGATTTTTTCATTAGACGTTCAATAAAGAAGGAAAGACATATTTTTGTTCAAAAATTGCTCTCCTAATTATATAATTAAAAAGCGAGAATATTTTTTTTCTTCTAAGGAAGCATACAAAGGGAAATCGACCGCTAAGTTTGGATGAATTTCCGTATTTCAGAGCTCTTCGAAAACAACTACTTTTGGAATGATGCCGATCTGTGAAGCTTTGAAATTTGGTGTATTCTAAAATTGTGCCATTCTATCAAATTTAAGAAGGAACACGTCTAGTCCTTCGTCCATTTCCATGTAAACTCAAAAACGGAAATAGCTAGATAAGAATGAAATTTAGGTTCATCAATAGAATGAAAGATATGCATCAAATTTTGAATCAAATCCACGAAGGGTAGGTTTTCTGCATGTATGCAAATGCTCTAATCAGACAAAATTTGGTTTGTTACTCATCTGCAACCAATTTTGGGCTCAATCGATGGAAACCAAACTCATGCTTTTTTCATGGTATCAAACAATCTGTATTATGCGAATAAAGAAGAAAGGAGATTTCTCCCGCGATTTCTGCAGAAGGAGGATCACAAATTATCTGTTAAGCATCAAGCTGGTATCTCTAAATATATCTTTTTACCGGTTTTTCGCTGTTAGTTTTGGATTTTGTAATCTTATTATTTTTCAGTGCTACTTTCGAGGAACAAAAATTGTTTTCAATAATTCTAATTTTATTATCGTATCAACACAATTTCAGACATGAAAACATGCACGAAAATAAATGTTTTTGATATCTTCACTGAATAGTGTAGTTATTCTTAAGTAAATGCCTGAAATAACTAAAACTGCATACAACGAGGGCTATGAGTGCATACTTGAATGAGATAAAAATGAATATATCGATTTCATTCAACTTGACAAAAACAATACTTGTATGCAGCGGATATCTCTTATCGGAACTGGATATATATTTCTAGTTGCTACGTTTTATCAAATAACGCCCCAAATTCTGTCGAGGATAAAAATAAAAAGTTGCAAAAGTTAAATTTTTATCTGTCCTTTGTAGAGCAAAAGTATCAATAAAATGTGTCTCTTACATTCATCTACGCACACACAAAGTTTCACTTTCTTGTCTACAACGTTGACAGAGATATGCTTATTTTTAAGTTTAGAGGGATTAATCACAGAATTAAAGGGGGACATTATATGAGAAAAAATTATTCTATACCGAAAAACTGTTGTATGCAAATACAGGGTGTCTCACAAGGTATGCAGCGTCTAATTTTTACAGATTAGGATAGAACACGTCGTGACGAATATTTTGATGTACAACACATGGGTTCCCTGAATATAGCGTCATAGTCTATTAGATGGTCTTTGTCTAGTCTATTAGATGGTCCTATTACATAGTCTTTTTCTATTTAGATGACATTGTGGTGTTCTCAGAAACATTCGATTAACATCTTCAGAGGTTGAATACCGTCCTTCACTGTATACAGAATGCCGGCCTTATCCTTAATCCAAAAAAAATGTCACTTGGAAGCAAAAGAGATGAAGATCTTGGGACACCTAGTATCCAGTGATGGCGTACGACCGGATCCAGAAAAAATAAAGGCCGTGACTTTCCCGTGCCTAGGAATATCCATGACATCAGAAGCTTTCTGGGGCTTTGCTCTAACTATCTCCGATTTATCAAGGACTTTTGCCATAAAGCCGAACCTCTACAGTAGTTACTGAAGAGGGACACAAAATTCTGTTGGGGACCTGAACAAGTGGAAGCTTTTAATACCTTGAAGAAAGATCTTACCTCCGATCCTGTATTAGGCCTTTATGACGAAACTGCACCAACGGAACTTCACACCGATGCTAGTGGATACGGAATCGGCGCAGTATTAGTCCAAATCCAAGATGGGAAGGAAAAAGTAATAGCTTATGCCTCGCGGACTCTGACGAAGGCTGAGAAAAACTATTCCACAACTGAAAGAGAATGTCTTGCGGTCATATGGGCTATAACTAAGTTTCGGCCATATCTCCTTGGAAAGGCTTTCAAGATCGTCACCGACCATCATTCCCTGTGTTGGCTGACAGGACTGAAGGATCCCTCTTGAAGACTCGCTAGATGGGCGCTGCGACTCCAAGAATACGACGTATTAGTGGTGTACAAAAGTGGAGGGAAACACAAAGATGCTGATAGTCTGTCCAGAAATCCATTAAAAGTCGATGTTTCATGGTATGGGGATTCCATAGGTGCCACTTTATTCACTAATCTCTCAGAAGAACAGATGAAAGATCCGGTATTGGCAAAAATAATACGAGACCAACAAAGTATCAAAACAAGTAGGCTGGAAAACTTTAAAGTAGTCGAAGGAGTCCTCTACAAGAAGAATTTTGATCCGTCCGGAAAGAAATTTCTACCAGTGATCCCGAAGCATTTACGGCTCAGTATTCTAGAATCTCTCCATGATGACCCTACCGCCGGACATCTAGGATTCACTAGGACTTATGATAAAATAAGAAAGCGATTTCATTGGCCAGGTTTGTACAGAAATGTTCGAAGATGTGTGACGCACTGACGAGAATGTCAAAGGAGAAAATCTATTCCCCAGAAGCCACCAGGTCATCTCGTGCCTATTCCACCAGCTGCCGCTCCTTTCCATCGAGTCGGAATCGACCTGCTAGGACGATTTCCAAAATCTGATGACGGCAACAAGTGGATTGTAGTATGCACCGATTATTTGACACGGTACGCAGTCACCAGAGCTTTACCGACGGCGGAAGCTACACAAATTGCCAAATTCCTACTAGAGGACATAATCCTGAAGCATGGAGCTCCACGAGTTAACATTACAGACCGTGGGCAAGTTTTTCAGTCCAAGCTGGTGTCCGATATTAATCGACTGTTCAATATCACTCATCGAATGGCAACAGCCTATCATCCGCAAGCAAATGGCCTTACAGAGCGATTCAACAAAACGCTATCAGATATGCTTTCTATGTATGTTGATGTCGAACAGAAGAACTGGGACCAGATATTGCTGTTCGTCACATTCGCCTACAACACTGCCAAGCAGGACACGACAGGTTTTAAGCCCTTCTACCTCCTACACGGGCGAGAAGCTGAAACGCCGTTGGATACGATGTTTCCTCTGCCCCAACGAGTTCAGCCAAGAAGACGATTACGTTCGTCATCTGATCAATAAGGCAGAAGAATCGAGGAAATTAGCTCGTGCACGAACTCTCGAGGCTCAGCAGAAAGATCGCCGGCATTATGATTCCAAACATCGGATTGTGGCATACGAACCAGGGGATTTGGTGTGGATTTTTCCAGTTCGTAAAAAGGGGCTTTCTGAGAAGCTACTCAAGAGGTACTTCGGCCCTTATCAAGTCTTGAGGCGGTTTTCCGACGTCACTTATGAAGTAGCCGATTTGGATCCTAATTCTAGAAGGCGGAAACCGAAGGAAGTTGTCCACGTTTTACGCATGAAACCATACCATGACCCAGAAGAACAAGATGACCAACATTTTTATAAAATAATGGAGGTTCCGGAAAGAGTCATTTCTCAAGAGACTACTCACCGTGAAGACACGACAACTTATACTGGCCCTGTGACTCGATCGAGAGCTAGAACCACACAATGAAATTTCATAACATCGAGACGCTGTTCTTCTAAGGAGGGAGCAATGCCGCATTGAAGAAAGACAGTCGAATTTCTATGGCCGAATGGTCATGGCACTGGCTTCGTGATCAAGGCAACTGGGTTCGTATCCCGCTCGAAACAATGCGATTAATAGTATATGTAAATACTTAATTCCTTGATTTTATGTTTCCTTTATTCAATGTTCCAGAAGATACTGGACATTTCTTTAGTTTACCAGACAAGTGTTCTGGACTTTTCTTACTGTCTCCAGAAGAGTATTCTGGAACTTTCTCTGCTTGATTTAAAGCAGAAGATTTGTCAGTTACTGTATTCTCAGTTCTTAGTTCAGTTAATAAATTGGTTTAGCTATACTTCTTGTGTGTGTCATTAAGTTCTATAGTAAAGTATCTACGTGACAATATTGAAAAAACGCAATATTATATATTGTAACATGCAGGTATTGCTTTTGGCATTAACACACTGTATTAATAGGGTTTTAGCACAATTTTTTTCAAAATATTTTTATTCAAAAGATAACGAATATTTTTATTATATAAATTGAAGCTTCCTTTTATTTGGAGTCGTTCTGATCAGTGAGTATGTTAAGAGGAGCTATTTATAACTTATAATAGCTATAAATAAATATCACGATATATGGCGTTTCATCGATATCTAGAGGTCGAACTTTACTGAAGGTTGTAAAAATCTTTTCCTTTTTTTTTACATCGTATATGAGAGAGTAAAAATGTGAAAGATACTGTCTGTCGATCACAAGAATAGCTCCCGCCAAGAAGTCTATCTAGTGGCGGTCGCTGTAGTAACAAGACTAGTTCATTTCTAATGGGGATTAAGCGTGTAGGGAATTGGCGGAATTAAAGGTTACATCACGTCATTCGTCTTCTCGGATTTAAAAGAGTTGCACGCGTTATCTTATCCTTGTGTTTATTTTGCTTTTGCTTTTTAAATTATTTGTTCCTTTCTGGTTTAATTGATTTTGCTAATTTTCTAAACTTGCAAGATGGCCTTTAAGTTAAGGAAGGGTTAAATTTTGAAATCGCAGGCACGTAAAATTGTATATAATGTTGCGGAATTTTGTTCCAATGAAGCTTCATCGAAATCTGCGTTAATTCCACTCCCACAAGCTCTGAAAAGGGCTTCTCAAGCAACTGGAATTTCTGAAGCTACAATTAAAAAAAATAAGAAAGGAAGTTTCATCATCGGGCTCATCGACAGTTTTAAAATCACCCGGTAAACACCGTAAAAGACCTAGTGAACGAAACTGAGAAATAGACGACTTTGACAAGTGTGTTATACGACAAACAATTCAAGACTTTTACATAAAAGAAAGGAAAGTGCCATCCCTCAGAAGATTACTACCCGTGTTGAAAGAAAAAATTGGATTTTCGTGGCAAAAAGACACATTGTGCAAAGTCTTACATTCAATGAATTTCTGATGGAAGAAGTGCGTGAATAATAGAAAAGTACTCATGGAAAGACCAGTTTTTTGGAGACGCAGATTTTGAGAGAAATGAGATGTCACAGGAAAGCTGGACGACCGATTGTCTATATTGATAAAACTTGGGTAGACAGCAATTTGACATTTAAGAAATGTTGGCAAAATGACACAGTTTTGGGAGCTATAGCAAATGTTAATTCGAAAAATAGACTTATAGTTGTTCATGCTGGGTCATCAACGGGTTTCCTTACGGGTGCTTTACTAGTATATAAAGCATCAACAAAAAGCGGGGACTATCACGGGCAAATGAACTATGAAAACTTTAAAAAATGGGTGTTGGAAAAACTTCTTCCAAATTTGCAACCAAACAGTGTCGTATGCATGGATCATACGACTGTCGAAAACCGCACTCCAACGAAGTATTCTACAAAAAAGTTATGATAGACTGGTTGAAAAACAACGGAATACCCTGCGATGAAAAAATAAGAAAAGCGGAACTGTTCTCTCTTATAGACAGTAATCGTCCAAAGAAAATTGTCTATAAAATTGATAATTTAATAGAGAAAGAAGGACATGACTACCCCCTTATCACTGCGATTTGAACGCAATCGAATTTGTGTGGCCCTCTGTAAAAATAATAATAAAGGAACGAAATGTTACTGTCGATTTAAGTTTGGACAATCTGAAATCTCTTCTTCAAACAGCTATCACTGAAGTTACTTCGGCAGAATGGGCAGCGCATTGCAAACACGTAGAAAAGCTTGCAAATAATTATTGGGAGAAAGATGGACTGTTAGAAGATTTAGTGGACGAACTGTCATTTCAAATTGATACCAATGATGATTCTGATTCAGAAGAAACCGAAACTTGTGAGAGTGATTTAGAGGATTTTGAAATGATTGAATGAATATTATTTTCGAAATTTAGACGGTATTTTATTTTATTTTACTTTGAAAACTGTTTTGCCTTAGGAATTGTTGGAAAATACATGCTGAAAGTTTAATAATCAACGAAGTTCTGTCATTGTATTAATAATCTAAAGCCCTTGATAATTATTAATAGTTATGAAAATATTAAACAATTATTTAAAAGTTAAATAATTACTTTTTTATTGTAACAATTTTTATCTTTATTGTATATTCATTAATATTTCATTTTGCATATTTATTAATATTTCATTTTTATGTCTAAAAGTTTAAATATTATTATATAATTAATATATTAATCAATTTTTTTCACTCTTTATAAATCAATTTAAAAAAATCGCCAATACGTCATCAAGGCGATTATTAAGCCAACATGGATGCCTTTCTTTTTAAATCCCCTATTGAAAATAGAGCAGGTCTTGTTTCCACGGCAACAGACTATCGTAGACATATTGGCGGGAGCTATTCTTGAGGTAGACAAACAGTAGTTCTTATTCCTGAATTATTTCCATTAGTTAAATATATTCGTAATTTATATTCCCAGTGATCGTAAATGAATACTTTCCTTACTTCACTCGAAGATTTTACAATTGTATAATGTATAAGGCAAAAAAACAATAAAAGAACTCTCACACTGAAAAACATCCACACACACACACACACAACTTTGAACATGTTGATAGTTTGTTTATTAAAATTGCTTATTTATTGAAATTATGATTTTTTAAACTATAAACACCTATTCATTATATTTATAATAATTTTATTTATTAAAACTAATTACTGACTAGTTGTTAATCATGTAATATAATATTTATCAAAACTCTTATACATTGAAAAATATCTTTTCTGATTCTTTTTTATCTTTTCTGATTCTTTTTAGTTTGAAAATTGTCATTTTCTCTTGGTGTATTCATTTCTGGAAACGTTTTTTTTTTTTTTTTTTCGTACTTCTGGATAATTATTTTTTATGGTGCCTTGTTGGATTTAAATTAGTTAAACATTACTGTGTTAATTAAATACATAGATGTGTAGAGACTGTATATGTGACCCATTATAGCATAACAAATAGTTTTTCCATAAGGATTTGCGTTGGTGCTACAGTTGTGTAAATAGCATCTCTTTATTAAAGTAAATCAGAAACCATCCTTAAAGAAATCAGATGGTCTAGATCAGTCTGAATAGTCTAATTCTTCTTGGGGGGAGGGGGAAAGTTGGATAAGTTGTCTCTTGGTGTAGCTCACTTGCAGAAAATCAAGACTATCACATGCTCAAGTAGAAGGAATTAAATTTAATAAATACAGTTTTTAAAAACATTTTTATTAACATACTAAAAAGAAGAAATGTATGAAATTGTTATTTATTTGTTTCGTTTTTAGCGATATCTATTTTGATACTTATGATAATTTTAGTAAAAAATGAGTCACTTTAAATTATTTCCATAATGTGTCAAAGAAATCAACAGTTGAAAAGTGGAAGAGAAATAACTGCATTCATTTCTGCTGTGTCTTAATATCAGATTTAATTTAGTCACTAATAGTCTTTGAACTAATTATTTAGATTTATTATGTATATATATGAATTTCATTATTGTTTTTTGGCTCTATCTGGTTTGAAAAGCATTGTTACAAATCTTTTCTAGTAATCATTCGCTCTAATCCTCAGTTTTCCATTATGCCTTCCTAAAATAACATTTTAAAATGGTGTATTTGGTACAGAAATTTCAATTCGGAAAGATTTCGTTAGATAGCATCAAAAACCAATAAAAATTATTTTCAAAAATCTATAAATTTTTAATTTCTGTGACTTAACCGTATTCAGCAGTTGCAACAATCAGCAGTTGGTCATCTAAGGTGGCTAGAGTTTGAAAAAAAGTATAGTTTTTTGATATAAAAAATATTAACTATAATCCACAAAAAAATCATACACTGGAAATAAGTTCACATGCATTTTTTGAAGCAAAATGTTCAAAATGTGACTATATAAAATGAAGATATTATTTTATTTACCTTTACATATCTTTGTTCCATTCTAATAATTGAAAGAATTTTTTTAATGAAAGAATGAAAGATCGCGTTTTTTTATTTAAATATCCATTGGTTGATTAGATAAGAGAGAGAGAGAGAATTCAGGTGAAAGTTTTTACTTGTAACTGGCGGAATACATAGTATATGAAAGAATTTTAAAACTGTGTTTATAAAATAAAATAAATACAAGAAATTTGTTATTTGCTTTGGGTGTTTTTATTCCAAATAAACCCAATCGACTTTAAAATATTTGTTATAGCAATTTAATAATTGTTCGAAGGTCTTTTCTATTTCACTTTTTGGAATGAGAATACGCTCAAGTGGTTGAATCGTAATTTCATCATCAGTTAAAACGTTTCACCATTTGAAATTTTTGTAATAAAAAATCCCAGGGTACCCTTGAAGTGAATAGGTAAGGGATTAAATACAAATGCTGTTTTTTTTTTTTTTCCAGAAATCTACGAACAGTAATTGAATTTGAAATCATTATCGCACAACAAACACCAGCTCTTCTCATTCCGATAATCTGGACGAATGCTGCAAATTCTGACGATCAAATGTTTCAAAAGATTGAAATAACCAGCAATCGTTACGTGCCGAGTTTGATGATATTTTTCACCCCCCCCCCCTTTTTGTAACTTGTGATGACACTTTTTTTTTATTTCTATTGCACACTTTATCATTTTGCTTTATGAATATATTGAAAGTTCATATTTTATCTCTGGTAGTATCGATTTCAAGAAATCTGATTTCTATTCAGCAGCTAAAATCATAACTTACGGATTTGTACATTGGTTCAACTGTATCGAAGCAATTTAGCACAGACTTTTGTTTTCATACATTTATTCCCCCATCATTCTCAGTGATGACAAAAACTCACACTGAATCCACACAGCCTCTGGTGTGCATTAAATGAGCCGATATATTTATTACGTTCTACCATATCTTTTCCGTCCACAACAATTTGTGCCGAAATTTACCAGCTTTTGAGTGAAATGTAATTAAAGCTGCTGGTTTCATCTTAATAAATGAACAAAAAACGTTTTACTTTTATAATGATCGACCTTTTGTTTCTATTAGTTTCACAAAGGAACAGAATTTTTCACAGACAGCAACTGCAGATTGAAGTTTATCAAGCATGGAGATGATTCGAATGGTGCCACTGTGGGTTGAATTTTAGTCCCAGTCATAAAAAATTCCTTGTCACATATCATGCGATCAGATGGCGCTAATTTCTAACTCTAAGTGGAATTAAGACATTGCAAGTTGCTGCTCAAATATGAGGTGATAGTTCTCATCATATTGTATGTTTGTTTTTAAACAACATATAAGCAATAATTAAGTCTTTCGTTAAAAAAAATCATCAAATCATCAACCTTGTTTTTTTTTTTTTTTTTTTTTTTTTTTTTTTTTTTTTTTTTTTTTTTCTTTTTTCAAACAGGCAAATTTAATATGTTATTTATCGTCCTTGTCACAAGGATCGAAAGTCAAATTATCAAGAATATTGATAGAGGAACTACATACAATACAACTTGGATTATCTGGGTAGAGCTCGATTATCAACCAAGGCCCTCTCTATCAACTGAGGTCTCTATGGAATGAGCTGGTACCAGAAAACCAAATATTGTTTTACAATTTTTTTTTTCAAAGAAATCATCGAACTTTTCAAAAAAGAATTAAAAGTTAGCATTAGGAGTGAATTTCATAAAGGCTTGTAAAAATGTTATCACGATTTGATCTTTTGCAACTCAATAAATTGTTTAGACAGAAAAAAAAAACAATTTTATTCTTAAACATTTTAATATTGAAGGGAGGAAAATGCCATTCATTTTCAGGAAAAAATGGCACAATAAATGTTTCGAAAAATTTCATGCTGTTCAGTGAAGAAAAATATTATTTCGGGAACATCGTTAAAGAATTATTAGAAAAATGCAAATGAAGGTATAAAAATCAGTTAATCGAATTCTCTTACAAGAACACTACAACTAATAAAAATGTTTTTCAAATTTTAAGCGGTAGTACTTGCTGCCTTGTTTATATTATTTTAAATAAATAATTATGAAAAACCTTGTCCAAAGAAATTAATCGGGGTTTAAAATTTAGTTTTTACTAACGCAATTTTTGACTCTCCAAGGATATTACAGCTCAAATAATCGAGAATCTACTGCACTTTTATTCTATCAAATTAAATCAGGGGAAAACAATCTAAATAGACATAGCATCCTTATAATAACAGCTACAGAGATTCAATTGTCAATCAACCGAAATATATCGCCAAAATTAAGGTAAAATATCGCCTTATCACTTACTAGCCGCCTTTGGCAACCAGCCGGTTCACCAATCTTAATGTTCTTTAAAATGTTAATAATTAAATATTTTATGCAATTCCTACTTTAATAGATTCTTCATCAAAATATTTTAAAATTTCAAATTTTGATAGCCATATAATTCACTCATAATATTATAAAGGCCTTCGGTCATAACGTAATATGTATCTCTCTAATTTTCTGTTAGCTCCCGTGGAATTTATGCTTTATTTAAAGTGGAAAGCATTAATTTGCAATTAATATAATAATATTTTTTACTGAAACAAAGCATTTTTTTTATAATATGATTACTGAAAACAGAGTCACTGAGCGTTTAAACTTTATGGGCACAAAAGATTATATATCTTAATTTATGTAGTATCTCAAGAATTTATCAACAAAATTTTCTCAGATTCCTCATGAGCAGATCGATTAATTAACAATGTTTAATTTTAAATGCATCAAACACTAAGAAAATAAACTGAATCGTTTAAAATAATCGGTCGAAAACAGGTTTAAAAAAACTACTTAAAAAACAATGCACTTAAAACTATAAGCATATACAAAAAATATATAACTAACATAAATACAATTTAATTACAAAAGCACACAACTAACCTAAAAATAAGTTTAATCAATTCCGCATCCGTTGATAATTGTCAACAATCAGAACACAATGCGCATGCGTGAATTTTCAGCGCCAGTTATGGTAACGTAAATGCGTGACTTTTTCTACGCCAGTTGGGGTAACACTATGCAGATTAGAAATTTTTAATTTCCTTTATTCTGTTTTATTTTAATTCAAAAGTACTTCAGAATGAATCTGAAAGATCGATTAATTAATTATGTTCAATTTAAAATGCATCAAACATTAAGAAAATAAACAGATTCGTTTGAAATAATCGGCCGAAAAATATTAACCCTAGCCTCATTGGTGTGGGGGGAAAAAACTGAAGCCTTACTCATTTGGCGGTGGGGAAAAAAGGAAGATTTTTTTGGCGGAA
This sequence comes from Argiope aurantia, assembly GCA_026543865.1. Lineage (NCBI taxonomy): Eukaryota > Metazoa > Arthropoda > Arachnida > Araneae > Araneidae > Argiope > Argiope aurantia. Next base: position 2,149,212 of record JAPMOR010015793.1, on the reverse strand, counting down.
AAATTAGTTTTTAATTAATAATTCAAAATTCAAAAAAAGGGACCCCCAGGTGCACATTCCCGACCTCTAAGATATGCATGTGCCAAATTTGGTAGCTGTATGTCAAACAGTCTGGTCTGTAGAGCGCCAACACACACAAACATATTGAGCTTTATATAAGTATAGATTAGCTTGCACAAATCAGAAATCATATTTGCAATTTTGGCGTTATCTTAAGGTTTTCAAATAATTCCGGAGATCGCGATAATTAATAAGGATATACAAATAAGCGAAAGTTTTTTTTTTTTTTTTTTTTTTTTTGCACAAGAAATATTTCTACTCAGAAAAATATTTTTACTGACCATATATTCTTTCCGTTTATTTCTCTTAGGTAGAAACATAACTCAATAGCATAGTCAGGCTCGGTTCTATCGGGTGTGCATGCTCGAAGGTAGCGGAAAGTGGGAGTTGTAACTGCTGTCATCAAATCGCAGATCGATGCTTCTTCTCCTCGTAGAATGCCGGTTACTTACCTCAAAGAAAAGCATGAGGTTTATTATTTCACCTCAAATGCAGCACATCAATCATAAGTTTTTGTAGTTTTCAGTGTTGTTTTTTCCCCTGCAATCTTTGTTACAGTTAAAAAAGCGGAAATGAAAAATGTCCAATAGTATATTTTTTCCTTATAAATTTTAATGATAAATTAATTAAACTCGTTACCGATTCATTTAATTATTATCAATTTTTTCTTCCACTTAAAAAAAAATTCATTTCCTCTTCTTTTTTTTTGGTGCGGGAGGGATTGCGAAACTTTTTATTCTGAAATACACTGGTTTAAAAAATAAGTACAGATATTATAGCAGACTTTCTCAAATTATAGTAAATGTATCACTAATTGCACATTACATTATATTTAGGGGTTTGATAAAAGTTTTAGATTAATGTTCACTATTCATATACATTTTCAACATTTTTCTTTATTTACTTCAACACTTTTCTTTATTAACAAAATATATTTATATTATATTACTATTTATATTTAGCAAAATATAAATGGTAGAAATAAAATATAAATACAACAATAAAAATAACAAATAAAGGGAAAAACAAAAGTAAACCGGAGTAAAGAAGAAACAATGCTTAAAAAGCGTATGAAAAAAAGCAAAAACAAATACAAAGCGATTGTGCAAAATGCTGTGGAAATAAACAGTAAATCAGTATTAAAAAGTAGAAAATGTGAAAGTGCATTAATTTGATCTTCAGGGAATGAAATCAATGCGGATTGCATAGCACTTTCTGCAGACAGTATCGGATAATTAAGTGAAATGATACTGTCTCCATCCCGAATGCTAAAACAAATTAAAGCTATAGAGATGGAAACGCGCCTTAAATCTGAGAAGGAGCAGCTCCCGTATACGGCCTAGTAGCGCCAATTTTTTCGCCAAGAAGTCGCCAATAATGCGTGTTTAGGATGTTGCGATTCTTAACCGGAAGTTTTGAAGCCACGTTAGGCTTATTTCTAAGACTGAAAAAATGCACTAGTAAATGTTGTGATTATTGACTAATTTTTGAAGCCATGTTTAAGCTTAATCCTAGGACTGACAAAATACACATGCGTAAGTCGGGGGGGGGGGGTATTGAAATATTTAAGATAAAGATCCAAATGAAACGACATGTTTAATTATAAGTATAATGAAGCATGATGAAAAGCTCAAAATTAATATTAAATTATGATGACGAAATTATATTTTGCTCCGATTTTTAAAAATGATTTCTTAATTTTATGCTGAATATGTTCTCATGAAAACGTTGATATTTTTTTCATTTTAAAAGAATAGTTTATAAAAGTTAATAGCTGTATATGTGAGCTGCTCCTTATAAAAACACATAAAAATACTGAATATGTTCTACGGTTTCAGGTTACCATAAAGAATACATAAGCCGATGACGGTAACCAGAAATTACCGTTTATCGCCAATTTGGCGGAGGCCGTATACGGGAGCTGAGCCTCTGAGAAAAGAAAATACGTCACAAAATAAATAATAATAATACTTTAAAAGTAAGTGTAAATTTTAACAGGTCTACACAAACAAAGGAAATAAAGGTAAATAATAAAGAAAAAGATTTACCGAACTTTTAGCTTGGGCGGAAGTCGTCCGATATGTTTGAGCTCTGTCAAGTAGCGCAACTTTTGCAGCGCGTATGTCAGGGTTGACAGTTGAGGGCTAAGAACTACATGGTCCAGTCATATTAATGTAACCACCTGTCAAAATCCAAAATAGCCACCTTTTGCAGAGCGGACAACTGCGAGAGGGGCAGGAAGTGAGTCAGTTAGGTACCTTCACTGGGATGCTGAGCCATGCCAACTCCAGTGCCGTGGCCAGCTGCGTTAGGTTACTCGGGTGAGGATTCATCATAGAGCTGATATAAATGGAGGAAGCAAGTCGCTTGTTTCTAGTCTAAACAAGTGTACGCAACATGTGACTTGTGGCGCCTCTGGCCTTTTTTGGCGCCATATCGCAAATCTTGGCATACTCAAAAACTGCCGCGCAACATTTTGCTTCCCGCCATTGGGTCCGCTCGGTTTTCATTTCCGGTAAACATTTCCTAAACAATTTATATATATACTTTTTTTTTTTGATACGTATATATATATATATATATATATATATACGTATCCATTCTTTGAAAACTAAGCAAACTGGTTTCGAAAATAAGTATTATAGACGTCTTTTACAATTTTATTTATTATCGCAGTTATTTTTTAAAATTTAAAACTGATTGGAAACCTTTTCTAAAAGCATTTATCTGTTGATTCTTTGTATAAAAAGGAATACCCGTAAAAACTATTTTAGTATCCTAGTTAAAAAAATAAAAGAATTGAGCAGAGATTACTTAATTATTTTCGAAAAGAGATAAAATCCTTAATTATCATAATTCTAAATATTTATTCTGGAGAATGTTCACTTTAGAAATTTTAGTGAATGGAGCCATACAACACATTTTTTAAAAGTAATTCAATTAATCTTTTGTTAATCTAACTCGGTCAAAGCTACTTTGTTGTAATTTATTATTTGTATGAAGTTGTAAATCTAATTTTAAGCAGTTATTTTTATAAAAATTAAAATTAGTTAACAATTGTAAATATTCTTGTAAATTTATAAACATCTGGGTGAGTAAAATATTTAAATCAATGTCTAAAAATAAAAAAATCACAATACTTGCCCAATAGAGTTTTATTAAAACAATTTCTGATAAAAACAATTAAACGATTTTCTATTTTCTTTACAGGATGAAAATTAAAAAAAAATAGCTTAGAACATAGACGAGCAATAAAATTTGTATCAAATAGCAAGACCTTGACTCTTATTTTGTCAAGGTTTTACATTCATTGGAAAATGGTATATAATTCTAAATTATGATATAAACATTAGACAAAAACATATATTATCAAATTAAAGTATAAAAATGTTAAATTAAAAAAATACAGTGTATTTGGTGTGACTCATAAACCAATTTTCTGTGATTGAATAAAGCTTATGATACAGTTGAAAAAATTTTTCTTTTGATAAAAAGAACCACAAATTATCACACAAAATCATTGTTAAAAAGACATAAAGAAAATAATATTTTGTTTTTAATTATTCACAAATAATGACTTACGATACAAACATAAATGATTCAAATATTTAATTCAAATTAGGAGCATTATTTAAAACAATAATTAAGATCTGCCCTGAAAAAGGAAATAGATTCCAACAAATGATTTTTAAAACAAACAAACAA
>JAPMOR010015793.1:2102558-2145437 GCA_026543865.1 Argiope aurantia | reverse complement strand
AAAAAGGAAATAGATTCCAACAAATGATTTTTAAAACAAACAAACAATTTTCAGTTGTGAAAATTTTTCTTTTAATAAAAAAAACCACAAATTATCACACTAAATAATTGTTAATAAAACATAAAGAAAATTTATTTACGATACTTAAAAAAACTTACGATACAAACATAAATGATTCAAATATTTAATTCAAATTAGGAGCATTATTTAAAACAATAATTAAGAGCTGTCCTGAAAAAAGAAATAGGTTCCAACAAATGATTTTTAAAAACTATAATATCGACAATTTCACTGAAAAAAAAACAATAAATTCCATATATAGAATATTTTATACAAATGAAATATTTACAACTAAACAAGTGCTTATTAAAATCCTTAAAACAACAACAACAACAAAAAACGAAAAAAACTATAAATCTTCAATAGTCAATTATTATGTATATTTGTAATTAAATAGTGAAATTTTATTGTACGCTTTTTTTTTTAATAAAGCATTGTTAAGGAAAATTATTCTATTAGGTAAACATGCCATAAAAAATTGTTTTGCAAAATTTAGATTGGATTTAATATTGTTCACGATATAATACAATTCGAATATTTATGTCAAAAAGGAACAACACATTCGAAATAATAAGTAACTTTATTTGCACTAAAATAAATACACAATTATTAATCGGTCAATATTTATGTAAACACTTGTATTGGCGAGAAAAAATCACGCCAAGCTTGCAGCCAAGCACTTGCAACACATTCGAGATTAAAATAAAGCAAGTAGCAAAATATGATGCAGTTACATCAGTTTAAATGAAACTTAATAACAAGTAAAATAAATTTAATACAATAATTAAACTAAACTATAAAATATTATTCAGTTATAACACCAAAATAACTGAGTGATCGAGGTTACGAAATTTTAAATTGACATAAAATGGATATAAACAGAATATGTTTATTGTACATACCTGTGAAATGATACAGAACTATCCTTAGGGAGTACGGTAAATTCATCCTGATGTTCATCGAACCACGCACGCGCACTGTGAGCTTTATGATACGTCACATTGTCCTGCTGGTAGATGCCATCAGCCTAAAAAAACAATTCGCATGTAGGAGTAAACATGGTCCGCAAGGATAAATTCATACATTCCCCAGACCATAATGCACCATAATGACCATAGTTTGGACCCTTCCATCAGCTATTGCAGGGTGTTTGCTTTCAGACGTTTCATGCCGTATACGCTTACGTCCATCTGTCCTATGGAGTATAAAACGTGATTCATTGGAAAAAGCCACCTGTCTCTACTGTGGAAATCCAGTTGCGGTATTGGCGTGCAAATTCCAGCCTTCGTCACCGATGAACAGCAGTCAGCATAGGTGCATTAACCAGGCGTCTGCTGCGGAGGCCCATACGCAGTAACATTCGCTGAACCGTCGTTGTGGAAACACTGTTGGTAGCCTCTTGGTACATCTGGGCCGTCATTGCTCAACGGTTGCACGTCTATTTGTCAGAACGTATCTCCGCAGCCGTCGTTTACCTCTGCCATCTATGGCTAGTGGTGTACCACATTTGCCACGTCGTTGATTTTAGATAGTGCCATTTTGCCATAAATGGTATATTTTTACCCCGGCGGTCCACTAACAGTTTACAAAATTAACTGTTTCAGAAATGCTTCCACCCTTGGCCCATCATGCCCTTTTGGATGTCGGATAAATCGCTCCGTTTCTGCACGACTGAAAGAACTGAAATGTTTTCCGAATGCCTACAACACACTTTATATATCCACCAAATTTCCTGACAACACGTTGAAGTAAATAACCAATCGCCTTCTGCGATGGAGATAACGATTAAAGAATGGGGTGTATATAAAAAGTATAAAAGCTTCTAAATAAAATAAAAAAAGTAGTTAGAGCAATATTAAAGGAAAAATGTTTTTTAAATGAGAGGTGCCAGGAAGAAAAATAAAAGAGTAATTATTTGAATATTTGGGACTTCCAAAGTCTGGCCAATAGATGCATTATCGAGGTTTATTTCAAACCTTGCTGGCTTGGGTGACTCTGCCGCAGTTTTAATATATCAGCACCAACAAGGCTTTGAAATACAATTCCTTATTTATATCGTAAAGCCGTTGATTAAAGTTTAAAAATAAAGATGGAGATGTTATTGATTGTGAAGTTATCAATTAAGTTTTTTTTTATTTCATTTGTAACCGAATTTCTTTCATTGCATATATTATTAATTCTTGGTGATTTAAAATGGTGGTATTATAGATTTTCTAGAAAATCTTAGAATTACCAACAATATATCTATTAACTCTAAACTTGAAATCGTTTCTTTTGTCATAAACATCAATTTTTATATTGGTTTGTCTTTCTATAATTAGGTCTAAAAATTAAAAAAAAATACTGTAGGGTATTGATGATTACTGATTTTTATTAATTCGTATGGATAAATATTTTGGGCAAGACAGCTGAATGCTTGTAGGTTAAATTCATCAATATATCTAAAGACTGAGTTGATTTTTAAGACATGATTTTTTTTAAAGAAGAAATAAATTGGCCAGTATAGAGGAAAAGCTGTGTTCCCTGTGGGATACGTTTTATTCGTTGAGTGATATTTTCTCCTTCATGGATAATGCATGTGAATGCAGCAGGAGGTCAAATTTTGTCAGCATGCTATTGGGATGTTGAACTGATTTTTAAGATCGTAGAAATAGTTCAATAAGACTTCTTGTAGTTTCTTTAAAGGAATACTGGTAAAAATATCTTGAAAGTCATAAGTTTCTATCGAAAAATTATATTTTTGAAGGAATTCAATGACTTTATTGCTGTTTTTTATATTCCAGGTGTAATTTTCCTTTTCAATAAAGTCATGGATAGTATTAAGATATTTTGAGAATAATACTTCAGGGTTTGTTTCTATAGGTACTGCTACCGCAAGACATAAATCTAAATTTTAATTGTTTATGGATGATATATGGTATGTTATTTTTACCATTATGATTAATTTTTTTTGTTTTATTTAAAGCAGAAATTGTGTTTTGCTTAATGATAGTGATGCCGGAATTGTTAGGCCACGGATGTTTTTAACTCTTTGCCTAAAATCTCGAGATACAAATGATAGCGTAACTACCAGCTGATTTGTCAATGGGAGTGATTATGAGTTTATCTTGTACAATGTGAATGTATGTTACCTTTGATATTTTTATGTTCGTATATTTCTTAGTACAAATTGATTAGTCTATAATTATTTATATTTAAACTACGAAATATATATATATATATAATTTAATCCAAATTAATATCCTAAATTTTTATCTAATTCGGCCCATGTCGAGGTCATTCTAAAGTGTTCTCTTGTTTCCTGATCCCATTCCACTGTTGAAGATTTGTAAAAATGATGCGCCATCAGTTACACGTGGCGAGTGAAGATGATGCCTTCGTTGCCCTTGTCAAAGGTCAACACCTGTATTAAATTGACACGTAGCCGGAAATCCCATGTTATATAAGACTAGTGATCATTTGTTTCGTACCTTCCTTACTTCTGCTTCTGTTCCCGCTGTTGTGGACGTGTTCTGTCCACGCCTGCTTGTAAATAAATTGCCTTTCCTGGATGCATTAAAATGAATTTAAAAATGTAAAATATTTCTTCTATGTCTTCGAACTGGCCTTCTGATTTTTAGAAAAATAAATTCGTGCAAACTTCAAAAACTCATAATAAAAAAATTAATGCTCCAAAAAAATTGCGGCTCGTGGGATTATGTTCAGAAAGCCTTTGGATTTCATTATTTTCATTAAAAAATGTATTTAAAAATGACCGATAGATGGCGCTCACACGGTCATAGCGAGACGGTTTATGCAAATTAGGAAAACAGAGCACAGTAACATTATAGTACATTTTATTTTAAAGCAAAAGATGCTCAAAATGATCGCTACCACAAGGTATTAAGCAATTGAGGCTCGTAACTACGCCTATTACAGCTGTGTTTAACATGTTGAGATCGATGCCACTAACGGCCAATTGAATGGCATCTTTCAGTTCCATCAAAGTGGCAGGAGAATCCCGGTAGACACGAGACTTCAGGTATCCCCACAACCAAAAGTCCGCAGGAGAATCTTAGGCGATCGTGGCGAGGGCCACTCATTCTTACATCCTCTGCTTATCACTCTGTCCTCAGTGAATGTGTCTAGGAGGAACGTCTTAAAGGAACTAGCAACGTGGGGCGGGGCACCATCCTGCATGACGGTGACTGAAGATAACGCACATCTTTGCTGCAAAGCAGGCATAACATGGTCTCGCAAAAGTCTAAGATAGCGTTCTGCAGTGACGGAAAAGGTTTTCCAACCAGATACAGGACAACGCTCTTCAAAAAAGAAAGGGTCTAGAATGAAGGGCACGGTGAAACCGCACCAAACAGTCACATGTGGAGAATGTAATGGTTTGGTCGTGTACACACGAGGGTTTGATGCTGCCCAGATACGACTGTTTTGCGTATTGACGTCACCATGCAATGAAAAGTGGGTTTCATCTGTCCACATGATGTTCAGTAACCATTGTAGGTCACGTTCCATTTGTGCGAGCACCCATGTTGCAAAGGCTTGTCTTTTCTCGCAATCTGCTGGCAACAAGTGGTGAAATGCCTCTATCTTGTATGAATGCAGCTTCAAGATTTCGTGAAGAATGCGTCGGATCGACCTTTCCGGAATTCCTATTATCTTACCTGCTTCACGTGCACTGAAACTCCCCGTTGAAGTCTCGGCTTCCACATTTCTCATGACCCTTTGGACAATAGGGACGCGGTGAGCGCTGATGGATGGTCCGCCTTTTCGTGGACGATCCTCTAATCTTCCCGTTTCCTCAAAACGGTGAACTAAATTCAATATCCCATTCAATGAAATTGGGTTTTTCTTCGCCTTAATTCCTTTCCCCGTCCGTAACTGTCGCAAGGCTTTAGTCGCGCATTCACCGTTCTTATAGAACAGTTTCACCACTAATGCTAGATACGGTAGTGACAGCACCCCTCAGGGGCTCACCTTCTTTTGGTGAGTACGGGTGTCCCAATCCCGAGGTACCCAGGGATCTTTACTCCCTTCAAGTTTATTCTCCTCTAAACCTGCTGCTGTCTGCTGTATCTCTTCCTTCCCTCGACGGCAAGCGAGGGAGCTCTCCATGAAAAGCTGTCGCCGCTCTGTTTGCTTCCTGCTTCTCATGGACAGCTAATACCTCACGTGTTGGCCGTGCGTGGCGACCCATTTGACAGACGGGTGGTGTACTGTGGTCCCCTGTGCATCAATCGGCTAGTAGCTAGTCACCTTAGTGGCTTGTCTTCTTGGGATCAAGCGAAGGGATTACTCCTTGGGCTTGGCGTTAAGGGTGGTCACTGTCCCCGGGGGTAACTCTGAGCGTATAGGTTCCGGCTAGCACTAAAGTAAGCGCCGAGGCTGGGAATGGCCAGAGCCGGTGGCTGCCTTCCCTTGTTGGTCTCCGTGGTGGGCCGGAATTTCTCTCAATATCACATGGGCTCTTCCAAAAAATCTCCCTCCAGTGGGCGTCCTAAGAATACTAAAATTTGTTAACTTGCAAACGACCAATTTTCATCATTTCGACTCCTTTTTTATAATGAAACGTGTGTCCGAAAATAATGAAACATTTAATAATATCCCTCCTTTTCTAGTACAAAAAGCTATTTCAGAAACAGTCGGAGACGTGTCTTCCATTCAAAAAATGCGTTCAGGTGATTTGCTAGTGGAAGTCAATTCTAAAAAGCAAGCTCAGCAAATCATTAAAATAAAAGCTTTGGCTACATTTCCTGTGACAGTCGCACCTCATAATTCCTTAAACTATAGTAAGGGAGTTATTACGTGCGGGGAACTGTTCAATGTCCCTCTTGAGGAAATAACTAAAGAGCTTAAACCTCAAGGAGTAACGCAGGTATGTCAAATCAATATTAGACGGGATGGTCAAATTCAACCAACAAAACATTACATTCTAACCTTCCATAGTACTAAATTACCAGAATTCATATATGCAGGATACATAAAATTACCGGTTAGGCAGTACATACCTAATCCGTTGAGATGCTTTCAATGCTAGCGTTTCTGGCATTCCAAAGTTAATTGCCACAGGACCCTAACTTGCGCCCGCTGTGCAGGAAAAGGCCATGAAAGCCAACAATGCAACGCAGAATAAAAATGCGTGAACTGTGGTGAAAATCATACATCTTATTCTCGAACCTGTGAACGCTGGCAACTGGAAAAACAAATTACAACAATTAAAATAAAATAGAATATATCATATCCCGAAGCGAGACGGAAAATTGTAGCATTTACACCCATACCTGGTTTAAGTTATGCATCCACTGTTCAAAACTCCTATTGTGAAAACTGTTCTTGCACAAACTGTACTAAAAAAGGCATCAAAATAAAAACACAGGTAAAATTGTCAGATTCTGATACTGAAACTTCCCTGAATAGTGCTCCTGATAAAAGTAAACCAAATGTCACATTTAAACCAAAACAGAAATCAAATAAATCCCTCAAGCTAAAGCTCTCCAAACGTGGACTAGCTACTAAAGATCTTGCCAGTAAACTTAAAAAACAACATTAAGCAGTTCTGTTACTCTGGGACTTGCGGATAAAGGGGTTGCTCATAAGGACTTAAAGTCCATTTTTGGTGGCGCATCAAAAAGTCCCGAAATCATCTCGCTCCATCCATCTGAGGAGGAGGATGAATTTGAAATGAGGTGCGATGTCACGCAACCTCCGAACACTGTTCCCACACCTTCCCATGCAAAAAGACTTTCTTGATGAGTACTTTCCTCTCTTGGAATTGTCGCGGCATTCGGTCCAAACTTCATGACATCAAGACCATTATTAACAACTTTCATCCTGTTTGCACTGGTGTTCAAAAAACCTTTTTGACACCAAACATTCCTATAAAACTGCGCGGTTATACCTGTACTCGGAAAGATGCAGTCACAGAATCTCACAGTTCTGGAGGTGTCTGTATCTTCACGTCAAATCTCTATCCGAGTTCACAACTCAATTTACATACTTCTCTACAGGCTGTGGCTGTACAAGTGCATGTACGAACATTGGTCACAGTCTGTAGTATTTACTTTCCACCTCACGATGTCATTCGCCAACAAGATCTTGACGATTTAGTGGACCAGCTTCCTTCACCTTTTATTTTACTAAGCGACTTCAACGGACATAGTACTTTGTTCGGTTCGGATAGTACAAATTCTCGTGGGAGACAGATTGAGCAGTTTATTGCCAATAACTGTCTCTGTTTATTTAACAACGAAGAGAAAACATTCTTTCACGAGCCCACACGAAGCTTCCATACTCTTGATTTGGCGATATGCTCTCCCGAACTTCTGCCGTTGCTAAACTTTACTGTTAGCAACGGTCTATATAATAGCGATCATTTTCCTATTATTGTCTCCCATGCTGATAGCGGCGGTGCGACTCATTGTCCTCCACGTTTTCTATTCCAGCGGGCAGACTGAAAGACCTTTTCGCAACTAGCAGATATCACTGAGTCTATGATCAACATCACAGATATTTCTGAATCTGTACAAAATGTCCTTGACATTATAATCTATGTCGCAAATTCCACTATTCCAAAGAGTCCATCACCTCTAAGGAAATTTCGAAGACCGTAGTCGAATGAAGCCTGTCGCGACAGTCACAAACATCAGAAAAAGTTATGGAACATCTTTAGAAGGTACCCTACTACAGAGAACCTCGTTGCTTTTAAAAAAGCCAAAGAACTATCTCATCGCATACGTCGTCGTAGTCAGAGGGAGTCCTGAATTCAATTCATATCTTCTATCGCATCCTCTACTTCCAGCAATGTCCTGTGGAGAAAATTAAAGGCTGCTAATGGTTTATATCATAATTCTTCCATTCCTGTTTTAAATAGAGGGAATGTGAAGTATTTTGACCCATTAGATGTAACCAACATACTTTCAACTATTTTTAACTTTAGCTTTAGAGGAAATCTGCCCATATTTTTACAGAACTTTTTATAATATCGGACCTTTAGAGTTCGTGTTGGGAACTTTTACTCAAATCATTTTATTCAAGCTGAGGGGGTTCCACAAGGAAGTGTACTCAGTGTCACCCTTTTTATTATTCATCTTAGCCAGATTTTAACTTATTTGCCATCATCTGTACATGCGAGTCTCTACGTTGATGATTTGCAGATTTCGTATCAAGGAAGCAATATGAATCTTATCGAGAGGAAATTGCAAAATGTCGTGAATAAATTGGTAACTTGGTGTAATAACAACGGGCACAGTATCTCGCCGGAGAAGAGCCGATGTGTACACTTCTGCCGAAAGAGAAACATTCACTTAGATCCTATTATTAACATTGGAAATGTTCCAATCCCTGTAGTGAATGAAATACGGTTTTTGGGAGTGATCTTAGATTGCAAGTTGACTTTCCTTCCGCATATTTTACATCTGCGGAAAAGGTGTGAAAAAACATTAAATACACTGGTGTGCAAAACTTAAGCAACAGGTATGATTTTTGCCATAACTTCACGAGAAATCATCTGAGAGATATGAAATTCAGAAATGAGATACAGCATTTTGTTCTGAAAGAATGACGAAAGCATAGTTGCGCAGAAATGAATACAATGCATACAGTATGGAATCAAACAAAAAAAGGCTTTATTGAACTCATAGTATCGTTACACATGATTGTCTGTCCAAGAGGAAGAAAAGCAAGCAGATGTTCCTTAGTATGTGATATGCCCTCCCCTTACTGCAATGGTTGCTTCGCACCGTCTCCCCATACTCAGAACCAGATTGACCAACAGTTCTTGAGGTAAGAGTGCCCATTCCTCAATCAGCATCTGTTTAAGTTGTCGGGTGTTCCCAGGAGGATGTAATCGTGCCGCAAAGCGTCTCCCGAAAGCATCCCACTCATGTTCTATCGGATTTAAATCAGGGGAGCACGCCGGCCAATCCATTCGAGTGATATCTTCACTTTCCAGGAGCTCCTCAACAGCCTGAGTCCTGTGTGGCCGTGCATTGTCACTCATAAAAACGAAGTCTGATCCAATGGCACCTCGGAACAGACGCACATGGGGAAGGATCACCTCCTGACAATAGCGATCACCAGTTACAGAACCTCTGTCGAAAACGTGGAGTTCAGTCCGCCCGTTTATCATAATGCCTCCCCAGACGACAACTCCAGGACCACCGAAACTGTCTCTTTCCGTGATGTGACTGGGATGAAACCGTGTCCCGACCTCTCTTCAAATCAACTGGCGTTGGGAATCGCTTGTGGCACTAAAACGACTCTCATTTGTAAAGAGGACACGACTCCATTGATGAGATGTCCAGTTTTTGTGCTCCCTGCACCACTCTAAACGGTGCAGCCAGTGGGAAACTGTCAAAAGGATGCAGCGTTCAGGACGGCGGGCGAATAGGCCACCTTTGTGAAGGCGTCTGGACACAGTAAAACGCGACACTTGTCGCCCGTTGCTGCACACAGTTGCTGAGCAATGGCGCTTGCTGACTGGTTTCGGGTTCTTTTCGCCCGCAGGACGATATGTCGGTCATCCACTGCAGTTGTTTTCCTGGGGCGGCCACCACCAACCTTTCTCACAGCTGTACCTGTGGTTTGGAAGGCTTTCCAAACGCGTGAAACGACACTTTTGTTGATTCCGAACTCTTCAGCTACACTGGTCACACTACGGCCCTCCTCCAGCTTTCCGATCATTCTTCCACGTGTGAAATCGTCCAGGTGATTTCTGCTAGCCATATTTCACGAATTAACTCACGTGCACTTGCAGCGAATGTCTTTAATTGCGTCTCCGTCCTTCCTTTTATTGTAGTGTCGTGCTGCGCGCGTCGTCCACACGTGTTTTGCGTACGCTCACGTCGCCTGTGACGTTTTGTTCCTGATATTTGCATACGCATGACCTTTCTCTTGAATTACGTGTTCATTGTACTGATTGCAAGAACTCCTTTTCTGCAATTTCGTGGCTATCTGCTTAAAATTTGCATTGTTGCTTAAGTTTTGCACACCAGTGTATATTGAAGGTGCTATCCTAAACATCATGGGGTGCTGATGGAACCTCCTTACTCCGTATTTACCAAGTACTTATCCTTTTCCGAATTGATTATGGCTGCACGGTGTATGGCTCAGTACGTCCTACAGTGTTGCGGCGATTGGATACCATCCATCATACGGCTCTGAGGATATGTTCCGGAGCATTTCGCACTTCTCCAATAGAGAGCTTATACGTAATATGTCACCAGTTACCTCTTCATTTAAGGTGTACAAAATTATCAGTTTTGTTTTATTTCCGCACACAGTCCGTGCCTCATCACCCCATTTATCACAACAAATTTCCAGTTGGTCTACGTAGACTTTACGATGCCCGTCCTGCTTGCATTCTGCCATTCTCCTATAAATCCAAAATGATACTTCACGACTCGGACCTCAACGATGTCACAGTTAAAGTTCATAACCCTTTTATCTTTCTACCTTGGGATATCCCACAATTTTCATTTCTGAATCCATTCGATGGTTTTGATAAGTCGTCAACAGCTTCTGTTGTCTTCCAACAGCTCTTTTTACTTCATCGTTATCAATATTCTTTGTTTGTACAAATTTTCCCTGATGGCTCGAAATCAGCTGGACATGTTGGTTGTGGTATCATACTGCCATATGATACACTGAGCTACCGACTTCATAATTGCTGCTCTGTTTTTACTGCTGAGTTGATGGCAATTTTCTCTGCTCTCCAGAGAATTCCGCCTGCTCCTCAGCGTAATTTCATTATTTACTCTGATAGCATGAGTGCTTTGGAATTGTTATATGGTTTGGAATTATGATAATCGGATACATCCTATCGCCACCCGCATTTTATTCACTTTGCGTTTACTGAAAAACAATGGTTTTAATATCATTTTTTGTTGGGTTCCGAGTCATGTAGGAAACTCAGGTAATGAAAAGGCCGACTCGGCTGCAAAATCTGCAACATCTGATTTAAGGACTGGAATACCGTATTGTGACATTAAGATGGCATTCTCCCGCAATGCCTGTAATTTCTTCCTGGCAATAAGCATGGGATCGGCACACGCATAATAAACTACACTCTATAAAGCCTACAATTGGTTTTTGGCCCATTCTATCTATACGTGAGATGGATGCCAAATTGACTCGTCTCCGTATAGGACACACACCATACACCCATACGCATCTCATTTTTGGTGAGAGGGCACCAGTGTGTCTGTCCTACATGTCATGTTGATTTTAGTATTAAACATATTTTAATTGAGTGCCCGGTTTTTAACTCTGAACGTGTTTACCATTTTTCAACATCTTCAACAACTTTAGAGGACTTGGTGGGGGAAAAATTCCACCCAAATATTTTTAACCTTTTACGAGGCATTCGTTTTTATACTTGCATTTAGCACCTTTTACCGTTTGTTAGTGTTTTGCATGGTCTCATTGCTTCTCATTAAGTTTTCATCATCATTTGTTAACACCCATGTTCATATTTTACTACCAGAAATTTGATTTTTACAGTGCTATATTTTAACCAGTTTTATGTTGATATCATAGATTTTGCATTTTATAATCTACTCTGATTTTACCGTTTGCTTGGCGCAGTATAACCAAACATGGTTCTTGCGCCATTAAACCACAAACAAACTGATAGCGACAGCATGCTACCGGCGTCTAATGACAGATCCATTTCCAGCCTTGTGTTTTATATCTATACTGATTTGCATAAACAATCTCGGTAATGACGTGTGGGCGCCATCTATCGGTCAGTTTTTAAATACATTTTTTAATGGAAATAACGAAATCCAAAGGCTCTCTAAACATATTCCCTCAAACCACAATTTTTTTCTCGAGCATTACTTTTTTTATTATGATTTTTTGAAGTTTGCCCCACGAACTTATGCAGCACCCGGGATATATATATATATATATATATATATATATATGTGTGTGATTCCTGATTGCATATAATACGGAATGTAGAATCTGAAGAATTTAGATTGTAATTTATTTAACAATTTTAGTAAATACTTGGGTAAGCTCTTTTGGTGCAGCTACGAAGCTTCCATATTACATACATTTTTTTTTGTCGTCATTTACAGTCGGTTATATTTCTTTAGTGTAATAATTTCAGCCTGTAAATTAGGTTGCAAAAAAAACAGATATTTTACTATTAAATAAATGATTTACAGTTACACAATTTACTTATTCCAGTGATTTATAATGAATTCGCATAAAATGGCAACAGTAAAGTATCTTTTCTTAGCATGCATATTGCATAAGAGTATTGAGAGAAAAGAGAGTTTTATTAAATTTAGTTTGACCATTAACTAGATTTTAGTCAGAGATTTCTCACAGTGGAATAAATAAAATTAATTTACCAATTCATTATCGAGGAAGTAACAATATGATGAATAAAATGACGATTAATTTTAAAACTTTATTCATTGGATTCTGAATTAGGAAAAACAATACATCGTTCTACTCATGTATAACATAAAAGCATATTTCCCTAATAATTCCACTTACAAATAATCGAAATGCTCGATAAAGATATTTTTTTTCTCATAACTTATGATAACATCTTAGCCGAAAAACAAAGATAAGTCGTGAAAAAAGCGACGTCTTACTCACATGCCACAAACTATAAGCCGAATGAATGACATTTGAATAAGAAGTCTGCGAACTTCCATCGCATTCAGTTCATAGTTGACCATTCAGAAATCGTCGGCACAATGGGATATCATATTCACCTTGTCGAATATATTGCCAAAAGTAATGCAGATGAGAAGTTTAATGAAAGATTTCATTTCAATCAAAAGTCTCGAAATCTTAAATTTTAGCTTCTTCGACATCCATCGCATTACGTTTATAGTCGGTGGATCAAGAATTTGCATCTAATTGAACTGTCATCCTATCGACTATTTTGCCGAATATAGTCAGATCGCTTTAATCGTTACTCGGATATTTCGACTGTTAACTTTAAGGTAGTTTTCAAATTATGATATTCGAGAATGTGCAGAGTTCCACAACCATTCTGAAGTGATGAAGACTTTTGCAAACAAAACTAACAATTTCGCCGATGAGGAGACAAGTAGTTGCCGACAGGTGGGTGGGGGGGGGGGCGATTGCCCTCTCCCTGTAACACCGCCTCTAAATCTCACATTTTCAATTAGAAAGGGAGGGGAAGAGGGTGGCAGAGGAAAAGATCGGATTTACTCTTAATATTTTAATAATTTCGTGGAAATATTTTTTTAAAAAATTATGGAAAAGGTAAATGACTGCTGTGATAGAAGTTAATTTCTTAGAACAAATACGGCTAACATGTGTTGAATTCATCTTATAATACCAAAAAGAGAAGCAGAATTCATGCAACAATTTAACTTATTAACTCACAATTCTCTACTTACAAGATAGTCACATTTCACTCCCGTGATTAAACTGAAAAAATCTCTTTATTTGTCTAAGAAGTCTATTTGTTTTCCCAAAAAATTTACAATTGGCTCATATAGTGGCGAATTTCAGACCAGGCCACTGCTTAGAGTCTCCTGGGTTACGTGGGATTGCAGACAGCTCAAGTAAACGAATACTATTAGCCGATTGTCAGATAAATTATTTTATAAAAAATTACTAATTCTATTATTTATGAAATATTACGATTATATGAATTTTTTTCAGGTATAATTGATTTGTTGCTTACGTTCATTTTATTACTGCAGTTTTTACAAACACTGAGCGTCTTCTTAAATAATATTGTGTTCGAAATTGGATTCCGAGCAATCATGTAATAATAAATAAATAAATGATAATATAATATTTTTTGATATTTTGCTATATTTACAGCATAATCTAAAAGAAAAATTTATTGAAATATATAGTTCTAATTAAATTGAGTGTTAATAGGCTAAAATAAATGAAACTTGTGGAATCATTGGTGTCTCTGAAATCAGTCTTCCATATAAATAAATTACTTTTCCATTTTAATGGAAAGAGCTAAAAGAATACATAAAACTGATGAAACACCTTACTTCGATTTATTTACCCTTCATTGATGCTTTAATTATTGCTTGATGCATCCATTGACAGTACTTAAATATAAGGAATATCATGTAATTCATTTAAAAGTAATTGTATCACTATTTGATAGCTACAAACAAAACTTATCTCAAGCAATTAGTGCAACATGAAAGAGGTTTATTTTATTATTACTTATAAAATAGAAATAGATGTCTTGAAGAGCAGAATTTTCAGAAAGCCATCCCAATTTCCATTCAAAGAAGTTGAGACATTTATCAGAGTAAATCATTTTATAAAATAGATGAGTTTAGTGTAATTAGATTAATGTCCCGTTTTAAATCTACTCCGAGGCTATATGAGGAAGCATCTCCAAATTTTGAATAAAAACTCCAAATTTTCTACACTAGAGCTTTGATCCTGACATATTTAATGCCTACTTAGACTGCGGATTTTTTTGGTGGAATAGAGTTTCCTGCTAATGTGTCTAAACCCAAGCACCAGCCCTCTCTCAGGAAATCACAAATACGTAATTTTCAGAAATATTTCAGCCAACCTTTTAAAGAGATTTACGAGGTAATATAGAATTTTTTTAAAAAACCTTAAGTTGATTATGAACAATCAAGGTAGACTCTGGTAACATTTTATGCGAAGCTGATTTATATGTTGGTGGCTTTGGGGAAAGAAAAACGGTAATTAATAGTATTTGTGATTATAAGTTGGAAAACTTTTCAGCCTTTCCTGGACGAAGACCAGTTAGTGTTTGACATATTTTATTAAGAATTGTCATAAATCTGTATGTGGTACATTCAACATCTAATCATGCAAAAGTTTCGCTAGCTTAGAGACACTAAGGCATGAAATTCATTTTTATCCCAATTTATTTAATTTTAATTCACATTTTCTCAATATATCATCTTCATTTTCATAATGAAATATTATATTTCTGCTTTTAAGTAGATGCAGTTCATTGGCAAGTTACTTCAATTAAAAATACAAAATTACGTAGTTTCATGCTAAATTTTGCAAAAGTGGGATGGTAATTATTTCTTTTGAAATGTGTACATCAAGAATAATAGCCTACATAAAAAAAAAGAGAGATTGTGCCAGGATTTTGACAATATCTTTTATACCTTGTTCACATAACGGGCTACTCAACCAGGAGATAAATGTAATTCAAGGGAAAATTTGAGATGATCATTACCCCTTCGTTAGACAGACTATGACTTCGAGGGGAAAATACAAAGGGCCAGCAACTTTTCGTATGATGATGATGATAATGTACCGGTGGAAAAGGCGGGGATACCAGTATTCAATCTGAGAATCCCCAAAACGAAAGGTTCGCAGAGATAATTTTATTATTGTGTTTTAGGCGCTTTTCCTCTTTTTGGAAAGGAAAGGAGGGTGTCTGCATTTGCTAGGAAATTTCATTTGCATTTCCAGATTTGGTTTATGCTTCTTACTACTGCTTTTAAAATCAAGTAATCGATCTATTGCAATGGATACCAGACTTTCGATTATGTTGAAGCAATTTTTGTGATGGTGATGATGGCAGAGGTTTTAAAACAAAAAGAACAAAGTAGGTATGGCATGGAAACGGCTGCTTCGATGAAAAGAAAAAGGATGAGATTAAAATTTTATGAGGGAATTAGCTTTTGAGGTAGTCAAATTTACTTATATGTTTCTATACAAAATATATTATTTATCCTGTGTGCTTATACTTCAAGTGTCGAATAAAAAATAATAATCCTTTGCTTATGTTTAAATGTTTTAAAATTATGTGTATATATATGTATATTCAAAAATACTTCATTATCTTGGCCTTTTTTTCTGAGAAATATCTTTTCAGCGAATTTTTTATATATTTTTGGAAACTTGCTTTTTGAGCTTGTTTTGTATAGTATTACATTTGTTTCATGAACTAATTGAATAATATTTCGTTTTTATATCTTTATTTAAATTTTGTCTCCTCTAATATAAGACTTCTTTAATAAGGCAGATATCGCATTTGTTTTTCATAAATAGGTACTTTTTTCAATAAGACAATGCCTTCCCACGATTCAATCTTCAATTGCAAAGGAAATTATGATAATGGTCCAAAAGTGAGCATTTTTAAATTTCCGGAGGATGAATAATTAAAAGCACAATGGACTCCATTGTGAGGATTTCAAGGCAAGCAAAGGCTCAAGAGTAAGTACAGCTATTCTTTCGTTTTCTTTAAAGATAATATTCATATAATTTTCAATTTGAATTTATATTTGAATGTATAAATGCGATCTATTTTTAGCTTTCAACAGTGAATAATGTTATTAATAACAGTTTGAATTACTTCTTTTATTTTCTCTTTGTTTCAGCTTAAATTTATAGAAATTTCTTTTAATTTATTAATAAATTGAAAGATAGGTTCTATAATGATCTTGAATATCACCACATAACTAGAGACAAAAATGTTTAGCAACAATATAATTCATTCTTAAAGAATAATTTTAATTATGTTTTAATATTTTTTCTTGTTACAAGTCAGTTTTATATGTTAACAATGAAAATTTCAGTCTGTTTTAATAAGAATTTATAAGAATTAATAAGAATTTTAATATTTTACTGTATATCCTATAATTTTAATTGCAGTTATTAAATCGACTGTGCAACGAAAAAGTCAATATATGCAGAAACATGATAAATGCAACATCTCAATTTATAAATTTTGAAAACATGCATTAAAGAAACCAAAATTATAATGCAATATTTTTTTAATTTGTGGACTTTTATCTACATCTTAAAAATAATTATATATATATAATTTCAACGTTAGTTAATTCTAATTTATTTTCTACACTTTCCCAGGTCTGTGAGCTGCATTTTAGAGAGCAAGATTTTATAAGAAATATGAAATGTTTTCATGAAGAAAGTGGCTTTATTCTGATAATGTGTTTTTATGTAGTTTGTTGCAAAGTATATATAATATAGTTAATTAGTGATGTTGTGTGCATCTTGTAATATAACATATGTGTTTCCTATGTCCTTTCTGTGTACACATTTCTAACTTACTTTGCGTAGAATAATTTTATTGACACAGTTGAAGTTTATTCAGAAATTTAGAAAGCCTTGACTTGCTTTTATCATGTAAAAATCTTTTTAAATAAATTGACTTAAACTGTCTTATTCATATTTTCTATAAAATTTATGAGAAAAATTAATAATTGCATTCCAGAATATCTTTTAATTAGTTTTGCATCTTGTCAAAGCTTGCATACTTTATTTAAAAATGTTTTTA
This sequence comes from Argiope aurantia, assembly GCA_026543865.1. NCBI lineage: Eukaryota > Metazoa > Arthropoda > Arachnida > Araneae > Araneidae > Argiope > Argiope aurantia. The sequence goes on along the minus strand of JAPMOR010015793.1, from coordinate 2,128,117 downwards.
AATAAAATGGTTTGAACTGTTTCTTTCAAGACTATTTAAGATTTATGAGAGAAATTTTATAGATATTGCACTCCAGAATATCTTTTGATTTGAATTTTTCTTCTTGTGAGAGCTTGTATACTTCATGTAAAAATGTTTTTGAATAAAATGATTTAGAATTTCTTATTCATGGCAATTTCTTTTAAGATTTATGAAAGAAGTTATATATATACTGCACTCCAGAATATCCTTTAATTCGAGTTTTTCTTCTTGTTAGAGCTTACATATCTCATGCAAAAATGTTTTTTAATAAAACTGTAAATTTTCTTTTGCATGCGAATTTTTTTTAAAAAAAAAAAGGTGAAATAATATATACTCATGTGCATAAATAAAAGATAATGCAAGTTCAGGAAAAGAAAGAGTCAGAAGCAAAACAAATGTGACTTATTTGTAAAGTCTACTTATTAAACAGAAGGTAAAGAGCAAAAAAGACGCTATATGTTTTATGTCATCAATAAAAATTGCGATCAAATTATCGATCAAACTATCAAATTGCGATCAAATTATCGAAGTATCAAATTATCGATCTGATCTTGGGGAATATTACACCACTCATCAAGCAATGCTCTCCGAAGTTTCGGAAAACATGTAGGAGGTGGTTGACTTGGCTGCAACTCGTCAGCCAAGCATGCCCCACACATGCTATACTGGATTCAAATCCGGTGAGAATGCTGGCCAATCCATACAGGTGATATCCTCCGATTGAAGGCATTCGTTTACAATGTTTGCATAACGAGGACGGGCGTTGTCATCCATAAACACGAATTCTGTGTCCATGGCGCCCCGAAGCATGTTATTCCAGAATTTCGTCAGGATAGATTTGGCCTGTCATGATTCCAATTTGAACATGCTGGTCAGTTATGGAACCCAGAATATTTCCTCTCCAAACGAGCAATCTTGCACCACCGTAACTGTGTCGTTCAATAATGTTCACTTGGTGGTAACGGATACCTGGCGCTCTCCATATGAAAGTTCGGCGAGAATGAGACTGCAAGCTAAACCTGGACACGTCGGAAAACATCACACAAGCCCACTGTTGCGGTGTCCACAGCGCATACTCTCTACTCCAGGCTAACTGCAGGCGACAGTGAGTTGCAGTAAGTGGAACACATCTGACAGACCTACGAGCATATAGTCCAATCTGCCCTAAGCATCTGTACACGGTCTGCCTTGAAACTATCATAGCAGTGGCTGAAGAGAGCTGACGAGACAGGTCTGATGCTGTGCTCCGTCTGTTTCTTTTGGCAGTAACTGCCAAATACCGGTCCTCATTCGGCGTTGCAACTCGGGGGTGACCTGTACTTTAACGTCTACTGATATTATCATCATCTTGGAATCGCTGCCAAAGCCTGGAGATGACACTCTAGGTTCCTCGGATACTTCCAGCTGGTACGCCCACATTCCAGACGGCCGATAATTCTACCACGTAAAAAATCATGCAAATTTATCCTTTGTATCATAATTATGCGGTTATTGCACTGAAAGGCTTATAAAGCGCTTGCGAACTATTTTACTTCTTTGCCTGTACTCCTTATACATCACTCTTACACTCTCGTCATTATGACGTACTATCGGTGTCATCTGGTGGCTTCCTGCAATTTTCATATGATTTTTGAAGGTTTGTGTCATTTTACAGGTGCTATATGTATTTTAGAGTTCGATTTCCTCTTGACTCTGAATTATCCTTAATTTATGGATATGAGTGTATATTGATTCTCCAGGATACTCTTAAATTAGTCTTATAAATACTTTCAAATGATGCATCTTATAGATATTTCATAATATTGCTACAAACGTAATTTTGCTTTCTCAACACGATTAGTGCCATCATAAAAAAGACCGTTTTGCATTTATCTGCATTGGATGCTGTAGGATGTCGAGCAAGTGATCCCAGAGCTTGGCGACGAAATAGTTAATACTCGAAACTTCGAGAATTTTGTCGATCCATCCATTAGGAACCGAGATACGCCTGATTGGTCTAGAAGCTTCTAGCCCCGCCTCCTGGAAACTATAAAAGGCCGGCACTCTCAAGCTGCGGGGTGTCTTCAGTCGTCGTCGTCGTGAATTTCAGTCGGAGTCGCCGACAAGTAACGAGCCTTCGAGAGGTTTAGTTTAGTTTAGTTTAGTTTAGTTATATTAACGTCCCGTTTGAAGCAACACTAGGGCTATTTTGGGACGGACCTCGTAATTTTGAACCTCGGTCAGATGACGAGGACGACACCTGAGCTGGCACCCCCCTCTCCACACCACACCACACCAGTGGGAGGACGTTTGGTCAGAACGGATTTAACGTGCAATAGACCCCCTTACACGACGGTTCTTCGGTGGAATCGGGTCTCGAACCTGAAACCCTCCGGTTCCGAAGCCGAGACCTTACCACCAGGCCACCGCGGCCAACGAGCCTTCGAGAGGATAGCGAAGCAACAGCGGAGTGCCAAAGTTGTGTGGAGCAAGTGCTGAGCTGAGCTGTGAGCATCGAGCCCTGTTGTTTACTGTGGAGACGGCGTCTTATATTGTGTGTAGTAGAAAGTTGTGAGAAGTAGTGAGTCGGCAGCTAAAGCGAGAGAAATTCAGCCGTTGGAGAGACAGTAGAGCGAAGCTCCGAGGAACCCCTCTCCTGCTGGATTCTGTCTAGCTGCTTCGTATGCTGTGGACGATTACTACTTGTGGGCTACTGTCTGCTGTCCTGTGTTCGTCTTGGCTGTAAATATTTGTCGTCTGTGTATTCGTCGTCTTTGTGTACTCGTGTCTTAACGACGCAAATAAACGTCGTCGTTGTTTTCTACTATCGCCTGCTGATTGTGTTCTCACACCATATCACTACCACTATCAAAAGAACCCGGCGGAGTAGAGAAATCCGTAACAATATAATTGCTTGAAAAAAAATCTTAAAAATCTCATTTGAATTTTAAGAAATATTATAAAGATAAAAATGCTTTATATTTCATTGAACCAGTGTACCGTCCTGACACTCATTTAAAGGCAAGTCGCTCTGGAGCCGAATTTGTTGCAATCTCTTCAGCCTTATTGGGAGTTAAACTGAAGTGAGAATGGGCATCGACGGAATAAAAAGAAAGGACGAGGCGGAAATGGAGGGGAGATTTTGGTTTTGCTATGTGTGTGATGGCCGGATCCTGAACTCTTGATATATAGCATTTTAAAATTAGTTTGGTTTTGAAAACCTCGGAGGATTTTAAACTGTTAAACCTGTTTTTAATTTATTTTTAATGTTAATTGTTGTCTATGTCTGTGAATAAATGTCTTGTGTACTGTTAAAACTATGTTTTCCTTCTAAAGACATTACAGACATATATATTTCGTGGCAGCGCGGTGGGATAATTCGATCCACAATACCTTTGTGGTAGAGTTCGGAATCGCTCCGGATGGTTGCAATGACTTTGAGTAAGTCAGTTTGCCGGGCAGTGCTCTTACGTAATTGTTAAGTTGAAATATTTCTTTGTGAAATTTTAGCATGTACGTTATTAAATGCTTATAAAACTGTGATACTTGTAAACAATACTAAATAATTTTGTATAGCAATATCTATTCTAGTTGCTGATAAAAGTTAGCAAAGAATTTTTATAGTGATATACTCTGTATAGCATTGTTTATTCTGGTTGTTGGTAAAACTGAGTTAGCAAAGAATTTCGATAGTGCGGTGTACCTTGTGTAGCATTATCTATTGTAACTGTTTTGAAAGTAAGCGTAATATAGATTTTCAACTGATAGCTCTTCGGTTAATTGAATAGCTTAATTCTAGTTATTTTATTTACAATGCATAATACAGTATTGCTTTGAATTATATATGTGTATTCTAATGGCACGCATCCTGTGGCAATAATTTTGAATTGAATAACGATTTGATTTTGCAGTGCATTCTATTAAATTAAATGACACGCATGAAATTATATTTGAATTGTAATAAAATTTGTCTCGGAGTTATTAAATAATTCTTGGTTTTGTTTTCAGTAGATAAGCATAAATCTAGGAAACGTAAGAATTATTCTTTTATTTAATTCCGGTAGATCACACATCTTGGAATTAAGAATTATTTTATTACTTTAGCATATTTCAATAGAAAAGATATTTTGTTTCTGAAATTATATAGAAAAAAAAGTGTCTAGGAAACTGGCGAAGTTGTTTCCGATAGATTGAGTCATTCCAAACATTTTCTCGTTATTTTTATACAATGTGTGCATTATTATTGGACACGGGATCGAGTATTGATGTCATCTGCCTGAAGGTGGTAAAGCCTAAAATGTTTACTGGTGAGCATGTCTGGGTGCAGCAACCATTGGATAAAGTCCTAATCTGTTACCACTAGCTGAAGTAGAACTGAAAGGAGATTTCGTGCACTTAAAGACAAAAGCGGCCATAGTCGGCAACAAGGCGGATAAAGGAAGATACTTGCTGGGGAACGAAACAGCAGCAATTATAGAAAAGTCGAAGGATTTTCCTGTCCCACAACAAGTTAATGCAATCCAGACCCGATCTCGGAAGCGTCTGGAAGAGCAGAAAGTAGTTACACATGTCAAAGAGAGGCATCCCGTAACTCTAGAAGAAACCGAAATGGCGATTGCGGAGGACATAGAAATCGACGACGATCTTTTCTCTTTATCTCCGAAAGAAGAATTTGAGGGCTTGACATTGTTGAAGATTGACTCTAAAGCCTTTATTGCTGCTCAGCAGAGCTGTAAAGAATTGCATTTATTGACAAAAAAGATATTGGAGAAGACCGATTCAGAAAAGAAGTTCAAAATCCTTCCGAATGGACTTTAAACGAAAAAGGTTAATAAGGTTGGTGATGATTCTCTTTTGTTGGTGGTACCTAAGGATTTTCTAGAAAGATTGAAGACTCTTTGCCATGAAGGCACTTCATGTCATCTGGTAGTAACTGAAACTAAGGATAATCTTGTAAAATTTTTCTTTTGGCCAAATTGTTATAAGAAAATCGAGGTACGATGTTGTGACCATTGTCAATGAGTCGGAAAACCCAATGATAAAAAGAGAGCGCTTATGAAATTGGTTCCAGTAATTCAGGAAGTGTCTGGTAAAATAAATGTTGACGCTGTTGGACCTTTGCCGATTACTGTATCTGGGATTACTCTATCTAATTTGATTACGGCTATGTGCTTGGCATCTAAATACCCTGATGCCGTGGCGGTAAGAGATATCTCCTCTATGTTTGTAGTTGATACACTTCTGCAGATTTTCAATCGCATTGGGTTTCCAAAAGAATTTCAGCATGATCAAGGGACATCCGAGCGAATTAACGACGGAATTCTTTGAGCGTTTTGGAGTTCAAGTGGTACATAGTTCCGCCTATCATCCTCAAAGTAACCCAGTGGAAAGGTTCCATCGAACACTTGGACGAATACTTCGTGTCTCGAGTACTTCGTGTCGTGTCCCCATACTGGGAAAAAACACGTGCACACTGCTTTATTCGCTTTGAAAACAGTGACTTAATCTACAGGATCTAGCCCAGCGGAATTGGTGCATGGAAAGAACTTTAGAACACCTCTTTCATTACTTAATGAAAATTCGCTTCAACCGGAAGAGGAACAGACTCCAGTGACTGAGTACGTGCTCACTTTACTGAATAGACGGAAGCGGTTTCAAGACTTTGCTGCTAAAGAAATGGAAAAGTCTCAACAGAAAAATAAAACTTGGTATGACAAGAAAGCCATGAAATGAGAATTTCAAGAAGGAGACTTGGTGCTGATATTCTCTAACTGTCGAGCTAACAACTTTAGCCCACGATGGACTGGGCCTGGTACTATTTTGAAGAGACTCTTGGAAACCAATTATGTAATATAGGTATCTCCTGGAAAGAATAAGTCTCAAGTTTACCATGTGAATATGTTGAAGCTATATTATAAAAGACCAGAGCAAATATATTACCTTTCATTGGAGGCAAAGGAAGGAATGGGAGGAGAAGAATTGGAAATTTCACATATCGAACCCACTCCAAATGTTCTTGATGCAGCAGAAATTGTTAAAGAACCGATCGGAAGTACACTGACTGAAGATCACTGCCAACAACTGCGGACTATTATCTGGAAGTATAGAGAATATTTTTCAAATGTTCCAGGAAGGACTGACCTTGTCATTCATGACATTGAGCTAATGTCGTATGAACCGGTGTTGTCGAAACCTTACCGAACATCACCCAAGCAAAATGAAATTCTGCGGAGGGAGATACAGAAAATGCTTGCCATGAAAATTATTGAAGTGGGATATTCTGATTATACTTCACCTATGGTGCTGGTTGAAGCACAGGAAAAGAACCTCGACCCTGTATAGATTATCGAAATCTAAACAGGATTACAAAAAACTAGTTTTACCCACTGCCCAACATAGAGGAAAGAATCGAAAAGTCTCTTCTGCTAAATACATGCAGCATAGCCATGTCTGGCTTTTGTGCCATTAAAATCCAATTTGCTAAATACATGACAGTTTTGGACTTATCAAAAGGGTATTGGCAGATTTCTATGCCTAAAAACGCCCAGCGCTTGCCTGCATTTGTTACAAACTTTAGCACTTATATACCATTGCGTATGCCATTTGGGTTGAAGAATGCTCCGTATGAATTTAGTCCTCAAGCAATAGTCGCACAGTCGCTTGAGGCTTATGAAAATTTTGCTTTGCCTTATCTCGACGACACTGCGTTTTCTCTGCCTTGTTCCAGGACCATATCAGGCATCTAAAAACAGTATTGCGGAGAGTACAACAGGCGGGTTTAACTATTAAACCGTCCAAATGCAGGTTTGCGGAAAGTCGGGACAAGGTTGCAGGAGACCGTCGGAGTTGAAGACAGAAGCAGTCGTGAATTTTCCTACCCCAAGAACTAAATCTCAGATACGAGCATTTTTGGATTTAGCGGGATATTACTTTCATTACATTCCAGTGTTTTCTTCCGTCGCGGCACCTCTCACAGACACCCTAAAAGGAAAGTGCCGGAAAAAATTGGTGAAATGAACAGAGGATTGCGAAAAAGCCTTTGGTTCACTGAAGCAAGTTCTCGCAAGCAAACCAGTCCTTCATTCTCCAGACTACAATCGGCGATTTATTTTGCAGACGGATGCCCCCGACAGTGGAATGGGAGTCGTTCCATCGCAAATAACTGGGGATAATCAAGAACATCCCATCATTTACCTTAGCCGAAAATTTTCAGAGGTGGAAAAAAAATATTGCGTTAGTGAAAAGGAATGTGCCGCCATTATATTTGGAATTCAAAATTGAAACACTATTTGGATGGTCAGGCCTTTACTATTCTCACCGAACACAATCCATTAATTTGGCTAAAAACTAATGCCAGTAGAAATTCCCGAATTTTGAGATGGTCACTTGCGCTCCAACCCAATAATTTTACTTTAACTCATCGAAAAGGAACTCAGCACAAAAATGTTGACGCGCTAAGCAGGATCCCTACTCTTATGTAATATTTTGGGGGTACTGCCTGGCGGACATGAAAGGGTACATAAATTTTAATATGAAAATGATACTGTTCTTTAAAATGTTTCGATGTAGTCTATGTTCATTTATCATGTATGTTTATTTTTGCATATAGGTATTCATAGTTGCGATATTGTGTGTGTGTGTGCACTAAATCTATTTTCAGGTTTCTTGCTGTGCTGCGAAAATCTCCGAAAAGGGTGGGTGGGTGACTGTACCGTCCTGCCGCTCATTTAAAGGCAAGTCACTCTTTAACCGAATTTGTTGCAATCTCTTCAGCCTTATTGGGAGTTCAACTGAAGTGAGAGATGGACGTCGACGGGATAAAACGAGAGGTTGAGGCGAAAAAGGAGGGAAGATTTTGGTTTTGTTATGTGTGTGATGGCCGGATCCTGAACTCTTGATATTTAGCATTTTTAAATTAGTTTGGTTTTGAAAACCTCGGAGGATTTTAAACTGTTAAACCTGTTTTTCATTGATATTTAATGTTAATCGTTGTCTATGTCTGTGAATAAATGTTTTGTGTGCTTTAAAAACTATGTTTTCCTTCTCAAGACATTACACCAGTATTTTATAACAGCCAAACGATGTGTTTACTATAGAGAAAGTATAAAACTACATCGCTTTCCCCGTTAGGCTGTTGAGATCGACAGACTTCTTTGGATGACTCATTCCAGCCATCTGAAGGCTTTGTACTTTAGGTGTTGAAATGCACCGATGGTTAATCACGTGGAAAATAACAGTTAACGTATACAAATGTGAAGCAGTGTATTTCATCAGAAAAAAAAAAAAAACGCAACTCACAAAATTATATTTTAAAAAACCAATTAAAATGGAGCAATAATACAAAGTACTTAGGAGTAATAATCGACACACACACACACACACACACACAAAACTAATAAGGATCTCATCACTCACGTAAAAACAAATTTTTTGTCATGAAAGCAAAATTATACCCATTTATAGGAAGGAAAGCAAAACTCTCTCTGAGAAACAAGCTTTTGCTCTACAAGGCAAAACTTAGAATCATCATGAGCTACGCATCCCCAGTACGCTAAAACGCATGTCAATAAACTGGAAATCCTACAAAACATAATTACAAGGCAAATAACAAACTCCCCATGGTATATCAAAAAAAAAATAATCTAAAAAGATATGGGATTGTGAGACTTGTCGCATATGCTCTCACTCATTAAATAGCGTCATTTGTGCTTGCATTGCAGGCTTACTGGGATTTAATAGTCTTTGACAGGAAAACATGGCGTGCATCTATAAGGGCTATAGAGAATGCACATTTTTCGTATTGATAAGAGAATGATTGTAGATTGAGCGTTCTTTTTCTTGAAATATTCACCTTTGGCGGTATGATATGCGCGGGGATGGAACCTGGGACCTTGTGCTTCGCAGTCCAGTAACATGACCATGATACCAAAACAATTGCTCGGGTAGCAGAGCTGTTAACTGGCTTATATGCTATTCACCACTGACTCTCCCTCCAGTGAGTCGGAGGTGAGACGAACGATATGGCTTTTGAGTGGTGATGTATTTGGCTGTTGTCTAAATGGGCCTGTACCCAGTTGAGTAGCGCCAAGCGTTATGGCGAGCGTGTGTGTGGGTGAGTGGTTGCTGATGCTGCGTCACGTGAGTGTGACAACTTTGGGTTACTGCGTCAAGTGAATCTGACGACTTTGGTTGCGGGTAGATGGCGCCACACTAGCTGTACGAAAATTGAAGGTTCATCGTCCGAGGTCACCAATGTAGCGAAATGTGATGCGCGAGGATAGAACCTGGGACCTTGTGGTTCGCAGTCCAGTAGCATGACCATGATACCAAAACAATTGCTCCGGTAGCACAGCTGTTAACTAGCTTATATGCTATTCACCACACACCTTTTTTTTCCCCCTTACAGTAAAACTGATAATTTCTCTTTAAGAATGCTAGGAACATTTTCGAAAAGTTTATTTTAGGTTAGGTGCTCGGAGTGTTTGCTTTTTTTCCTCTCTCTCCGTTATTTTGATCTGATGTTAAATATAAATAACAGTATTAAAGTGGTTTTTTTTTTAAACTTCAAAAGGAAAGCCATCAGCTGTGTATAATGGATATCAATATCGCTGTAGCCTTGAAAATGTGGTAACATGGAGCTGCGAACGAAAACGAGAAGTCCAAAAAGTGTAAAGGGCCCTTGAAAACAAAAGACAACCGAGTTCTCTCTGAAATGCCTCATTCTAGTAAGCCGGATGAAACTAAAATCGACGTCAAGATATATTTAGTAAAAATTAAAAGGTGAGTTCGAGATATCAAGCAGTGTCCAATTATCACTAATATTCGAAATTTTTAACAATGAAAATAAAATAATTATTACATTTATAACATTTCCTTTCGAACTACTTGATTTGTTTGGGTATTATGCCATGCAAAGCTATAATTTATACTAAATATTGAAAAAAAAATCATTTAATTACTACCGTGATTGTAATATAGTCAAAAAGAAATTTGAAATAATATTTGAAAAATTGACACTAAAAACTAGATATATAAAATTTGAGACAAACAAAGTTCTGTAATAATTGTATAAGTATTGTATTGTATAAAAGTATCAAAAACTATTAATATTTAAATGCATCATCATCAAAAAAGAACGAATAAAATATAAAGTAATCTATTTTATTCATAGCTTTCTTTCATGCATAGATTTAGGAAAAATTGAAAATTAGTATTAAATCATTGGCAGCGCTTTTAAGAAAATAGACAGAAATTTGCTACTTCATTACCTGCGAATAAAACTTTAGCTCATGATATTGTATCTGAGAACCAAGTGCTTTTAGTACGTACAGATGTTGCATTTACATGTCGATTGCTGATTATGTATATTTAAATCTGACAATAAAATTGTTAGAAAATGAGGAAATATATTTCAGATTTGGAGGAATTTCAGTAATTATCAACATTTTTTTATTGAAAAAATTTTTTTCCAATGAGAATTAACCAGCGGTTATTTTTAAAATTATTAATATGATTCCTATCTTATTTATTTTAGTCAAAGCACTTATTATTTTGAAAAAAAAAAGCAATTTATTTGAACAACTTCAATATAAATACATTAGCTCATTTCAAGTATCCGCTTGTACATACATACATATTGAAAGAACTAAACATTTTTGATATCTATTTAAATTTGAATTTAAAGCACTTTCTATGGGTTTTTTTTTCATGTTTTTAAATAAAGTTAAACCGTAAGAGATATAAAGATTAAATCCTCATAAAACTGAAAATTACATTTCACTTTATTAGATTAAATTTGTATTATGCACATCAAAGTTATAATTTTTATAAATGTCTTCTGTGTGGGAAAATTATAAACGTGTTCCTTTACAATAAATTTTTAAAGCACATTTCTCACATTTTATTTATTATTTTCAACACTCGTCTGAAACGCGGTAAGGGTCATCCGCTTTCTTATGGGAGCTTCGTTTCGTTATTAGGGACATGGGGTATCATTCTTCCTCTGACAGTGATTGATTACCATATGGCGTACATTGTAAAATCGCCAAATCTTGCATGCAAAGATAAAAGTTATAATGTGGTAATAACTTTTACTACCACATTAACTTTAATTTTTAACTCTTTTTAAAGCTTGAGCGCAAATGCGACTGAGCGCACTGGACACACAACCAAATGTCTAAACCTTCCTTCCACAACAGAATTCTTTCAAAAACTAGCAACTAATTTCTTCAGTAAAATAAACACTCAGTCAAACCTCGCGATCAAAGCAATACCGACATACGATTCTCTGAACCCCAGAAAAAGAAAAGAAGACTTCGTACCCTTATTGCTTAATTCAGCAGCTGCGCGGGAAGCGCTTTCCATGAATCACTAACAGGAAGTACTGGTAAGGAAACGACACAATGGAACTCGTCCCCCCCCCCTTCCCGCAATATCAGACCAGGCCTTTTCAGATCTAGTGAGGAAAGTCCTAAACGGACGAGTTGAAATGAGCAGTAGCAAGATGATAGCTCTTGAACTTGACCAGAATACACCAGATGTTACACAAAAGTAAACAACACTTTTTTTTTGTGTTGTACGAAAGAGAGAATGGATATAGATACATATCAGAAGAGGATAAATGATTGCCTATGTGTGTGAGTATATCATGATTAATGTTAATAAACATATTCCTTTCCAGCACATCTCTAATAAATAATTAACTATTAATATTCACAATCATAAGGTTAAATCAATAGCAACAAGGTTTTAATCAATTAAAAATTAGGCGTCGGAGATTGTGAGCCATTGAGATCGGGTGCTCCACCAAAAAACTCCGAGCATTTGGTGTGTTCTAATATAATATTTAATTAAAATCTATTATTTCTGAACAACTATATTCAATGTGCTTTTGCTATAATGTATTTTCATTTATAGAGGAAGTTGAAGGTTATAGACGACGGTTTCGTATGGACACTGCTTCCTTTGATTTGATTTTTTTTTGTTACAGTTGATATTGTCATATATAACAAGAAAAAACACTAAAATGCGAAAGCCTTGCTCGAGTGAAAAACTAGCCTTCACTCTTAAGATATCTGGCAAGATTTATTTTTATAACTTTATAAAATTTAAGTTACATTACATCAAAATGATATTAATTAAAAAATTACGCTAACATTAAAATCTGTTTATTTAAATCATGTTTAAGAATCAGTAATGTTAAACCACATAATTTCGAACACCGTCACCAGAATCAAAATGGGCACCTGTGAGTTATCAATTTGAAAGCATGTGGCGATATCCCATGTGCACTGGGGTTCTGAATGGCAGACATGTCAAAAATCCCTCCCCCTATAAAATCTGGTTCATTTTCTTTAATTAAAAAGACGATTTCATCATTGTATTGATGGCTTTAGTTGATGTACATTTGAAATTCTTTTTTGTGGATATAAGTGTGAATGGTTGAATAAGTGACCAAGGAGTATGGACGAAGTGCAAAACAAAATCAGCATTAGAAAAGAATTTAATTAAGATCATGAAAGCTAATTATTTACCAGATACACATACTAAAGTCTCTTTTGTAATTGTAGCTGATGATGCATTTCCTCTTTCATTAAATTTGATGAAGCCTTTTCCAAGCAGAAGTTTGAGTAAAGAATTAACTTTCATTTATTCAGAGTACAGAGGGTGTATGGAAATTTATTTAGAATTCTTGCTGCTTGATTTCAAATTTTCAAGCGTAGAATTCTTATAAATTCTACGAATGTAGCAAAAATAGTGATGGCATGCCGCGGTTTGCACAGACTTTTTCTTACCAAACAATTTGCCATCTATGCCCCACCCTCTAGCAGACGTAGAGGATATAAATGGTAGTGAACTAATAACAGGAAAAAAAAAAAAAAAAAAGGCGATTGATGGAATTTTTCTTCAAAGGCTTTTCTTCCCTTTGATTTAAAAAGAAAACAACTGCACAGTTAGTAAAAGATAATTAAAAACACTATGCATATTTCAAAACTATTGGTGCTATAAATGTCAAGGAGATATGTGTCTATGTCACTAAATAAATTTGTAAAAACAGTAATTATTTTAGTTGTGCTTTTTTGGGGGGAGGAGGGAGAGAATGTTAATACTTGTAAAGAAGTGAAATGTCGCCAACTATTATGATAAATAACTCATTCACTCATAAAATAAAAGAAATCGATATATTATATTATATATATATCTTAATAATATATCACATATGCCAATATTTTTCTTTACACAGCTATATGATTATACTTTGGAATAAACTAATTTTCATCTTTAGCATTTTCGATTTAATATTTAACATTGTAATTTGAAAAATATACAAAACTATTGGCATGCATTTTATATGTAGTAAATTGTGTATATTCTTTGCTATTGCTGGCTGAATCAGCCATACTTTTCATGATTAAAATTGTTTTTTATTCATTTCTGAAGTTAATAAATTTTAAAGAATTTATACAGCTAGAATTTTTATTCACACTTCTTTTGTCAACTTTTATAGGCATGTGAAATTATGTTAAAATAATTCCCTTGCTGCAAATAAATAACAATTTGCTATTTAAATTAATTGAAAATATTATTTTTACAATCAAAAGCAATCTTTAATTTTTTAAGGGGTACTACATTAAATAAAAATTTCTCATCTTAAAAAAATGCATAATGAAGTAGGCATATATTTTATCGAAAAAAGAATTTGAATTGATGAAATTTTATTGAATATGAAGAATTGAGTACAAATGATGGATCCGATTTTTTTTAAAAAAAATCACATTTTCGAAACTACTGCACATATTACAATAAGTAATACATGAATTTAAAGGGAAATATAATTTTTTTTTCGTTAAAAATGTCCGATATGTGACCCTCCTGTTACACAGTTTCCAAACATTTTGTTTTGCCTGTTATCTTGAAAAAAGAAATCATTGAGACAAGACATTGTTTATGTACCACCAATGCCGAAAACACTTCCAGAACGATTTGTGCAGCATTCGGAACCATTGGCAGAGTGATGTTACAAAATGTTTGGAACTGGATTACAGATTGGACGTGTGCCGTGTAACAAGAGGGTCACACATCAGACATTTGTATCTAAAAAAACTTTTATATTTCTCTTTAAATTCATGTATCACTTATTGTAATATGTGCAATAGTTTCGAAAATATTATTTTTTAAAATCGGGTCCATCATTTGTACTCACCCTGTATTATAGGCATATATAGGACAATAAAATATTTTACACTGGAATTTTTTTCTTCTTCCTGGTAGCATGAAGCTTGTTTCCAATTTCTTCAAGTATCTGGAAAGTAATTTTAACTGTGATAGTAATAGAAAGATATTTCCACAAGAAACTCTCTTCTATGGTATTCTTTCTGATTGATGCCATTTTCTTTGAGAAATTTAGAAAACTCTGGTAACTAGCATTCCATTAATAAAATATTATCAACTTCCAGGGAATTTCCATTGTCAGTATATGGTTTGAAATTAATGAGATCCACCAAAGAAACCAAATTCAAAATCCCATTAATGGGCTCTAGGTTTAATAGAAAGTATACTTAGATATAACCCCCCCCCTTTAAATTCTCTGCAAGGGGAAGAAATACAGACTTAGCCTTTACTGAGTTCAGCAACTCACATATGCTGTACACCATAGAGAAGACAGGATAAGTTTTCAAAATAAGGAGGGAATGGTAGACTGAAATGGACATTCAGATATTTCGAGTAAACGAAGTAAATTTTGTTTAAAAAAGAAAAGAATGAAAACAAACAATATAATTTTATAGGCTGGGAGGCTGCAAAATATATATAATTTAGTAATTCCGTTTAAATAAATATTTGTGACATTTATTTCTAGAATTTCCTGATATGAAAAGACATCAGTTTAAAATTATTTTTAGAGCATTTCAATTAGTTTTAAATATTACTGACTAAAATCTTTTTTTTTAATTATTTTTTATGGGATAGTATATATTTAGAACCCTAATGCTTTCTAGTTGTCTAATACACAATATGAAACGTTTTTAATTACATCAAAATAATATTATTTAATAACAGTTTTTAACCTTAAAGCAAAATCAAACAATTAAGATTTAAATAAAAGAAAGCCATTAGAATAGTGAGTTATGACAAAAAATAATTGTAATTTTCTTGAGTATGAAAATATTATTCCGAGTTACATTTTAGTATAAAATGTTTTTTTTTTTTTTAGCTAAGTATAATGGCAAATAAACTTGGTATGTTTTGCTTTTTTTTTGCTGCAATTAGCACGCTTTCTAATGGATCTTTCTGGGTAATATGTCAAAAATGGATCTTTTGAAAAATCTGAAGTATAAAAATGCTTTTATAATGTGATTTAACGAATAAAACATCGTGCTTTACAAATACCCTTCCTTCATTAAATTGCTTAAAAACGAAACTACCATACATTAAATATTTAGCTATAAAAGGTCCAGAAAATAAAACACCATGTTTAAAAAATTAAATAAATTTTGTTTCAAATCAAACTAAAAATATGTATAGAAAAGAAAACGTAACAGAAATTAAGTTAATAAATATTAGATATTATTATAACTGTTAGAAAATTTGATTTAAAACGAAAATTTTTTCATATTTTTTTTTAATTTCAATGAAATTAGAAACTTAATTTTGAAAATCCTTTCACCCTCCGTTAGTCACAATATCATTAAATGACCCTTAGCCGTAAACCACATTTAATGAACAGATCATTAAATGAGAATAATAGAATACTCATTTAAACTAATTATCAAAATTATTGAAGGAAAATAAACACACATATACAACGAAGGTAAGACTATTTTAATCTGTGTAAGAATTTTAAGATGAAAATGATGGCTACCAACGAGAGATTAATGCCTAAAAAAAATTATTTTATTCCATATTTTAAGTTTAAAAAATATCTTGTATGATTATCTACTTCCATTAAAGACGTCTGAGTCTTTTGGTCATCTGCTAATTTCTTTGGCTATTTTCAGGAACAGATCATTAAATGAGCAGATTAAGTTTTAACTAGATTCTAAAGAGCCACCTATTCCTGTATCAAATTAATCAAGGCCGACTCTTTCTCCGAAGACCCAACATATCGTTTGGCATCCATTACAGATCTGAAATCAAAAAACAAGGTGATATCGGAATCTCCGCGACAGTAATGATATCGCTTCTGTCGAAAATGACCGTGATTTCCCTAATATACGAAGGTTCTAACACTACTCCATTAGCAGGATGACCATTTAGAGAATTTTTACTGTACATAAAATTACTATACATAAATTTGTGATTTATCCACTCTCTGGGAGAAACAGACATGTTCTTTGTCATCGATCAAAATAAATGTTTATATTGTAACTTTAAGCAGAGAAAGATATTAAAAGAAAAATATAACAAGTCAAATTTAAATAAAAACATTTAATTATCCACTAATATAAAAAGACATTTCATAAAGAGCTCTACGTAAAAATGTCAGTATTTCAAAAGTCAGTAAAATGTTTTCTATGTGTGATCAAATTTCAAAAGATCACTAAAATTTCTACATGATTTTATAATCAGTAAAAGAAAGTTCCGAATTCGCCAAAATTTTAACCTTGCTGTTCTGTTCGGGTCTATATGACCCGAAATAAAATTTATATTTTCGTAAAAATCTATAATAGAGATATTTTCATGAAACTTCTTAACATCTTTGGAAAATAATATAAATATGTACTCTTAGAGGGATTTAGGTTTATTCTCATTTCGAAGGAATATTTTTCAATAACATACCTAATATATCGTTCGGGTCAATATGACCCAATGCACAAAAATCATTTATTTTTACTCGTACATGTTCAGTGTTGCTCGGAATAATTCAAAAGAATTTATCCGTTTTCGAAACCTGTTTCAATGATGTATGTGTTTGGTAACATGACAAGAGAGTACCTGCAAGGTCGTTGGATCCGCTGCCACATTGGGGTCACAAGATATGCAACGGCAAGGATATCAGACGTAAAAAGTGCATTTGAATTAGTATTAAATTCTACAATTGAAAACGAAATCATAAATATGACTAATATTAAAGGAGAAAGGGTTTGTGGAAAAAAATAGAAAAATATTGAAAGTAAAACTTTTTAAACATATATTGGATTATTATTGTTAGCTGGTGTTTGTAAATCATATGGAGAATCAACAAAAAGCTAATGGGATAAAGAAACTGTCAAAAATATATTTCGTGCGACAATGTCCCTCGAAAAATTTTGCACCACATCGAGTTATTCGTTTTGATAATAAATCCACTCGTCAAGAAAAGAAATTTAGATAAATTAGCTGCAGTGCGAGATATCTGGGAAAAGTGGATACAAATTCTACCAAAATTATATAATTCGAATGTAAATATTACTGTAGATGAACAATTAGTAATATTTCGTGGCCGATGTTCTTTCAAACAGTATATACAAAGTAAGCCATCTAAATATATGATCAAAATATGGACTTTATGCCACAGTAAAACTTCGTATGCACTGAAAACACAAATTTACACTGGAAAAGAACAAGGGTCAAAGCCAGTAAAAAATCAGGGAATGCGAGTAGTGTGTGATCTTACTTATTGGTATGCGGGGACAATATTACATGTGATAATTTTTTACATTTTACAACTTAGGACAACTTCTTCTAAAACGGAAAATGACTATGCTTGACACCATTAGAAAAAATAATTCAAAACTTCCTAAACAAATGCCAAACAAAGAACTCATAACTCCTCATTTTATTTTACAGAAGACACAACAGTTATAAACTACATTCCGAAAAAAGAGCAAGAACTCTGAGCACTCTGCATCATGACAAAGAAATTAGTAACAGACCTGACAAAAAACCATTAATGATCTTAGATTATAATTCAACCAAAGGGGCTGTGGATACTCTTGATTAACTTTTAAACACATACACTTGTAAAAGAAAAACAAATCGCTAGCTCATGATAGTATTCTATAACATGCTTGTACTTCTGCGTATAATGCCTTTGTTCTATGGAGGGATGGCAAACCAGTGGTGGCACTCTACACAATATTTTGGGCATGTCACGAAATAATTCGAACAAACGCGAGTGATTGATCGCGGTGCGCGGGGTGCATATTCCTATTACCTGCAAGTGCAATAAAAGACATAAAAAACAATCGACGTCTATGATTAAATATGTTAGCAAAAATTGTCATGCGACGCGGCAAATTACTTGGCAACAAATGTTATTGATCGACATAGTAAGCCTTTTCAAGAGGCCGAGTTTTTGAAGAAAGAATGCTAAGTATGCGCGTCTTCACTATTTGAGGATTTTGATAATAAAGGCAATTTAAATCAAAGCATCAAAGATATTCCTCTATCAAGAAACAAACAAACAAAAAAGAATCTTAAATCTGGACGGAAATGTAACAGATGGCATTAACTTCGCTTTTTTTATATCGTTATGTCTTGACGAAAGTACTGACGTCATTAAATCTGCACTTTTAGCTATTTTTCTTCCGATATTTTGTAGGAAACGTCATTAAGGAAGAATTAATAGCAATAACAATCGTTGCTAACAACTACAACGGGCATAGATATTTGTAAGGTTGAAATTTATTTGAAAAGAATAGCTTCAGTAACAGCTGACGGTGCTCCAAATATGGTGGACAAAAAAAAGGGGGGAAGGGGTATTAGTTTATTTTAAACTGACGTAGGACATTCAATTCTTGAATTTCACTGCATTATTCACTAACAAGCCTTGTGTGCTAAGAGGATTTTAACAACTTTTGATAATATAATGGCGTTAGTCACAAAAACAGTCAACCTCATATCGTCGCAAGTTTTAAATAAACGAAAGTTTGATGCTTTGTTGGATGAAGTCAACTCAGTGTATAATGGCTTACTAATATATAATAATGTTCGCTGGTTGAGCCGTGGGAACGTACTTCAAAGGTTTGTTGACTGCTTGAAAGAAATCGGACTGTTTCTGCAAAATGAGGGGGGAACTGAACAATACCTACAGTTGTTGAATATTATGTGGCTTTCAAAATTGATGTTTTTTACAGACATATCACAACATTTCAATCAATTGAACGTAAAACTTCAAGGTAAAAATAAAATAATTGTCACCATGATGGATCTCATTCGAACTTTTGTCGCTTAACTGCGTGTTTTCAGAAACTATTATTACAAGAAACTATAAACTTGAAAAAAAAAATATTAAAAAAAAATCACTTCCCAAACTTGAAAAAAATATCAATATTATATATCAAATTTAGATGCATATGAGAAACCAGCCGAAGAGAAAGTTATTGAAAATTTATTTCGTAATTGATTCTTCAATCAAGGAATTTTCGGCGAGATTTTCTCAGTTCAAAGAATTATCGGAAGTTTATTATGTACCGCGATGTGGTTTCATTTGATAAACTGAATTTGTCCTAATTGGATTGGTTGGAAATTGAAATGCAACTGATTGATTTCCAGTCAAGCGCAACATGGATTTAAAAATTTATTGAAAGAGGAGAAAAGTTGGAACAGATTGAAGCAGAAAGATTAACAAGCAATATAAGTAAAAATGACAGTAACGAAATTTTGGAAACATGGAATTCGATTCCAGACACATTAAACTGTTTGAAAAAGCTGGCTCAGGCTATTTAAAGACTCGTTTAGAAACAGTTTGGCAGATGACTCACAATTCAGCATGCATTCTGCTAAAAATAACACCTTACAATTCTAATGTATAAAATTTGTCATCTAATCTACAACAATAGAAGTCACACTAATGTTACTTTAATTTGAATTACACATAACTACAACATTTACTACTATACAGTGCAAAATGTATTCTTTCGTAGTAAAGAAAGAGTTTTGAGTTGTTCGTATTTAATTTTATTATTCTCCCAATAATCACAAGTCAAAATTATTTGACGGTACGTCTACTATTCATTGACCATTTCTTTAGAAAAAATGGCACTTTGATCCATAAAGGTTCGCCATCCCTGTTTTATGGACTTCAATACATAATGAATGGAAGGAAAACAAATTGACTAAACGAAGACTATTTTTGGAAGAACTGGGAAAATCACTCATTTTTCCAAACATTGAAGAAGGGCCACACCTACCAAGAAGTGAGGACTCAATAAAAATAGTAAAACGAATACAGAGAATAGGGGAAAATGGTCATCTGGATCTGCTGAGAATACTTCATTGCAACTGCAAGAGTCACATTTGCAAATCTCATGTAAAATATTATTGTTCAAATTGTAAATAAAAGTAAGTTTCAATTTCGAATATTTTTTTATTTTTATCAATGCTTTATATTATTTTAAGTTTCAATTTCAAACCTTTTTTTGTTATTTTTATAGCTACTTTATATTATTAGATCTATTTTTAAACTTATATTACTATTGTTTAAACCATTTCTTAAATGACACCAGTCAATTATTGCAAGCAAGGTCAGATTTCTTAGTCGCGTCATATTGACCCGAACGCTACATACGTGAAGTAAATACGAACAGAACAACAGGGTTAATGGAATAGCAAACTTCTTTAATTACAAATTAGGGTAATCTATAAACTTTAATTAATTTATACAATTAAAAACTGAAAATGCACAAATAATTATTGATTTATAAATATGCGTTTTTAAAGAAAAACGTATGAAGTTGATAGAGTCTCATAAAGTTCTGTGATATAACAAATGAATGATCTGCTCATCGTAAATCTTAATATTTAAAATATTAAAGAATTAGTTGGGGGAAAAAACGATGTATTTTTTTTTTATTAAATATTCTAGTAGAAAAAAGAGGGGAAGAAAATGAAAAATTGGTATGAAAAGTATTATAACAAAACCTTCGAATAAAAATAAATATAACAAATAAGCTTATAACAAATATTACGATATTATTGACCACAAACCAGTGTAATTATGAAAGCAAAGCCCATTAGAAGAACAGAATTTAAAATGAGAAGCATATTTTTAATTATGATGTTTTCAATCAATACACAATAAATTAACAATAAAGTGTTATACAAAAATAATTCATAAGAGAAAAATAATCTATAAAGGTTTAGCGAAATCTGTAAAGCATCAGAAGTAGCATTACGGTTTAGAGCTTTAATAATTGATTTATTCATACAAATCATTATTTCAATGATTGAAAAATTTTCATTACATTCTTTATCGACTTAAGATGTAAAGTAAATATTAACACATTTTTTTCCCCCACATGCCAGTCTCAAGTCGGAAATAATCATTCAGATATTTCGGTTTCAAGGACATGCTGGATCTATGCTGGATACGAAAGAAAAGTTATACATCTAACAAAAAAAATAATAAAATAAAATAGATCATATTACGAATAAATCCCACACCAAAGCACTGACATTTTAAACAAAGTGACAGAAAACAAATGACAGAATGATTTTTGTTGGATGACAGAATTCATTCTACACAAGTAAAATAAAGAATGAAAAAATTTACTACATGAGATATGGGTAAAAATGTTCTCAAACATTAGAAGTGACAGAAAATCTTTGATGCCGAGCACAGCACCACATACTATACAGTTCCGAAATTATGAATATGAGATACAATTTGGTGATGGTGGCAAAATTCTTTTGAATACAAAAATTATTTTTAACAAAACTTAGCTCTTTTACGAGCAATAGCATCTTCAACAGCTTTCAATTGCTTCAGAAGTTCATCACGTCTTGAACTCGCTGACTTTTTTGGAAAAGCAGGTTGCGGTTTTGCAGCAGCTGGTGGTACTGGTGGAGATAAGGGCCTTTTCACGCCATGAAGAAATCCGCCTAACTTCGATGTTTCTTCTGTGAAAATAATTGTGGATAGTTAAATCAAGCTTTTGATAAGTTTTTATTATAAAGAACAATTAATTTTTTTTTAATTAAACGAGATGTTTACAAACAATCCAGAAGAACCAAGAGATTCACATAATCTCAAATCAAGGGTACCGTGACCGAAAAGTTCAAACTGGCTTCAATAAGCTTTTAGCTTCCAATTCAAAATAATGCAATATATTTCCCCCATGGTAATAAACACACTAAAAAGAGCCGATGAATAGTTATATGGAGGTAAATTATTAAGAGATAAGAGTATGAAACTGAACTCTATATATGCTGTAAGATCAAAAGAATCTAGACACTTACGTATCTACACATTATTATTATTATTATTATTTTACCTGAAAGGTTTAAAAACTGCAAGTGAACGTTGACCATGAAGATTTCAGTGAGATTCGATCATGAAGGCACATAGGGGACTGAACAGAAATTAATGCCAAAATGGATTTGGCTGTACTCCGTTTCACAGAAAGATGATAATGCTTTGGAGCTTCCATCGATTTTTTAGTTTAGTTTGCAGCGCACTGTACTTACATTCATTTTTACAATTATAGCATGCATACTTATAACGATCTAAAAAATTTTTTTTAAAAAATTCTCAGACTGTTCCATATATTTCTCTCTCTGTCTCTCTCGTTAGCAACATGTAGGTTTTAATAAAATTATTCGAAAATTGTAGGTTAATAACATTCCAGGACAGCATTATATTAAAATTTGAAATAATAAGTATTTAAAGAAAAATGAACCTATGCAGCAAATAATTTTTAATTGCGTATGTGCACGCAACAGGAGTAACGATATTAGGAGAACCTGTCAGTGACTGCTTGCCCATCCCTTCCACCCAGTCGACGAAGAATTAAATCTATCTATCGTGAAAATCTATCGTCTCTGAAGAGAGATGTAGACATCAAAGAATCGGGTAATTTAAACCCCACATTTTATTACATAATAAACAGTTGAAATAAATGAATCTTTTCCAAATTTAACGACAAGTTTAACTACAGTTAAGTTGGCAGAGTATCGGAAATATGATTCAACTGTTGGCAATTCAGCCTGCAGTTTACATCTCGCAGACTAACCAACATGTCGAAGAGGTGAATTTAGTGTTGCAATTTGCAGATTGTTTAGTGATTCTTCCCTCCATATGTTAAGAAATTAATGTGGATATCGATGACATTAAGTCTACAGAAAATCAGACTTCTAACTCAGTTGTCGCTCATTCAACCTGTCATTTGACTGCATTTGGCAGAAATCAATCAGTTTTAAATCAGTCAACTAAAAAATCGATACGGAATATGCCAACCCATTAACAAAACCTCGTTTGCTATTTAAATCGTCGTTCATTCCGCCTGTTGTTTTTCCTACATTTAGCAGACTGACCATAAAAAAACAAGTGAACATGGCATATAGTGAAAATCTGCAGCAAAATTGAAGCATTTTTTTAAGTACCTTAACTTTAAAAAAATTACATTCACAAACATATGTATTTCTTAAGCATAAGATGTTTTCTATTTTATCGTAACGTATTGTTTTTGCTGAAATAATTTTTTTTAAAAATTTTAATAGTTATTTCTGCAACACAATCTTAATATTTATTTCTGAAACAATGTAGAAACTAAACGTTTTCTACTGTAAGACAAACAATGTCTTTGTGGTTTTGACAAAAACATTAAAATGAAAAAAAAAAAAAAAAACTACCATTACCAAAAAAATTAAGTCAATTTTATACGATTAACAATAAAAATCTTCGATCTTTTTCAGCATTTCTTAAAATTAACAAATTACTGGTTAATTTGGATGAATATATCATTTCTGAAAATGTCACATTGAAGTAGAAGCATAGCATGAACAACAACAAAATCATTTTTTTATATGCAACAACAAATAAGATTCAACATGACTGGGATGCAAAATTTAAATTTCTTCCTGCGATAACTCCCAATATTTAACAATCTAGAATATTTTATTTGCTGCCTTATAAAAGTATGAGCTGAAACATTCCAGGATGGATGCCATCATAAGATTTGCAAAATAGCCCCGAATTGACAACAGAAAAGCTGCGTTCTAATGTGAGTATTTTAGATCTTTTTTTTTTAGCAAAGAATAGCAGCGTTTAGACATGGCCAGACTATAAGAAATTATCTTATCGCTTCTTATTCTGAATTTGGGTAAAGGGCGTTTTTGAACATTTCACATTTCAAAAATTTCGTAAAACCCGTTTTTTGGCTTATATACAAAAATAAAATCTTAGTAAACTAGCTTCTAAAAAATTACAAAAACCTGATATGCATTATGAAAACAAAATGAAAATGAGTGAACAATTTCTGGTTTTCATAAACAACGGAAACAAATTCAAGAAGTTAAAAAGACAACAGGACTGTAATTAAAAGCATTTTTTTTATCACGATATTATCACGTTTTACACGACTCAACGATTCGATGAAGCAATAATACCATTTTGAATTTCATTATAATGAAAATTATTGTCACAAATTGCGTCTAAAACTATTTTTTTACTGGAAAAAAACACATTAATTCAGACAAAATTGGTATCATTAATAATTCACGGGTAAAAAAATGCAAAAATCGATAAAAAAAAGTTGAATCTGAACCCTAAAAAAATAAGTTTTTAAAAAAACTCTTGCTTCCTTAAAAATATTACGTATCAAATCTAGCAGTTTCTTAAAAAAAAGAAATAAAATATGGCGTATCGGTATCAGACATAATCATTTTCAAGTGGATGGTGACATTAAAAAAAATCTATGCAATCTATGATTCTATGCAATCAACTAATGCATTTACAATTCGCAATGAATTGCAATTCAATATAGTACAGTACAATCCCTTTAGCAGGTCTTTAAAAAAAATCGCTCCAAAAAGACATTAACAAGAACGATTTTGCGTTCTTATCGAATGCGTACTTACTAAAACTTAACTATGTTTTTACAGCAGCTTCTCCCAAGATTGTAGTATTTTTAATTTAATTTTAACTGCTTTCAAATGCACGCATCAAAGTTACGCGCGCCAAACTTATTTGGAATTATACAGCTGGAGTGTTAAAGAGATCTGTGTGAATTTCACTGGGTATGAATATTTTTCCTCGTCTTTGTCCCTATGATTCTTACTTTTTGAACTTACAGTTGTTTTAATTTGAGGTACTGAATGTACAAACTCTTATATTCATATATAGAAATTTATTATGTGAAATAATCTGATAAATATATTAAGAAAATTTGGTACTCATACTAAAATTTTTATTAAGAAATAATAACTATATTTTAAATAAGCATATATTTACTTCAGAATAAATATTACAGCTTCCAACTATAGTTGATACTTTGAAGAAAATTCCAATTAGGGCAATATATCGTTCAATAATCATGTTTTATTAATTAATACTTATTTTTACTTGTTTGGCTATTGTTATATTTTGTTATACAATTTAAATAACAATATGAAAATATGTATTCAATATCAGTGCAATACATTACATTTCATTTGAAAATAAGTTTACTCATTTTTCATTTTCTATTATTCCTTGGCATTATGGCGAAACATTTTTAATCCCCGACACTATATAAATAGTAAATTATTGAATATTATGAATATGTATTATTGTTAAATTGGTTACCAAATACTTATATTTATTTAAATATAAAGTTAATCATATTTAAATAAATATAGAAATTCCACTTCGGTACCTTTAA
>JAPMOR010015793.1:2011842-2102548 GCA_026543865.1 Argiope aurantia | reverse complement strand
TACTACTGTTTATAAAATCTAAATACTTTTGCACACTTATAATTAATTATATTCGTATCGTACATAAGCACAATTTATTATATTATTCACATTATTAGTACAAGCATTAGAATTGCGGTATTTTATAGCTTGATACACAAAACTAATTTAAAACATTCGGACATCTTTATGCTTTGCCTATCCTGCAGATGCGTCAAATAGTAATATGAAGTGGACCACTTTTTGCTATAATGATAGTTTCAAATCATTATGTCTTTCTGTGCAGTGGAATCAACTCAAATCTATTTATTCATGAATTTCTTTCTGATCGGTCTCCTAAGTGATTTCATCATTGAGTCTTTACTAAAAAGTGAAAATTCAAGCATATTCTTCACATAGTCGAAGTTCAATTTTAATTTTCCCAGCCTTTCCGGAGAAACTCGAAAAAAAAAATGCACCAATTTGGAAGTGCCTAGATCCTTTTGATCATATAGTATATAACTCCGATATGCCAAAGATTTCTACTCAATGCCAGGAAAAAATCTGCCATGGCATCGAAGTTGCAGCTTTCCTATGGACTTTGTCACATTAATATATATCAAGACAAGAATAATGAACATTGACAATAAACACTACATCTCAAATGAATTAAAAATTTAAGATTTAACTTACCTCCTTTGTTCCCTTCCAGTTCTTTCTTAGGCAAATTACTTAATTTAGATTGTGGATTCTATACACAAGAACAAGGATGGGGAAAAAATATTATTAGCATGAAATACACAAAAAAGTTACAACAGATTAAATAAATTTTAAAATTTAATTGATAAATACATGTCGGCATATAATATTTTTAGATACTGAGGTTCAATCAATAATAAAAAGAGAAGCATTCCACTGCAAAACTGATTTCTGGGATAATAAACAAATACATCAATATTCACTTATAATGGATTTAAAAAGGGCATTTAAGCTACAAAGGCTGCAAATAAATAATGAAAAAAATTAGAAAAGCAAATGACTTTTCAAACGTTTGTCATGAACATGATGGAGATATAAAAACATACAATTTACTTACTTCCAAGTCTCAAGTAGAGAATAATATAAAAAGTTAAATATAATGAAAATATTCGTTAATAATTTTTACATTTCAAACTTAATGCTTTATATTTTTTTTTACCTTCAAAAAATTATTTTTTTATGATAGAAGAATTTTAGAAAGAAACAAGCAAAAAACAGTGCAGTTTAAAAATTACTATGAATCTGGATCAAATATTATTTTCACACATATAATCTATACATACCTTATTTAAAAGTGTTAATTTAATTTGCTGTTTAGGTGGATGCAATCCTTTAATTGGATCTTTTGCCCTTTCTCTTTCAGGCATAAGATGCTGCACAGTAGGTAGAAGAGTTGAAGTATCCGCCTGTGACATTTGAAATGACTCTTCTAAAGGATCTCTATCATCATCTGGTATACCAATATCAGTGTCTTTTATTTTCTCCGATTTCAGCGAGCGTGGGAGTTGGAAATAATAGCTATTTCCTGGAGGGGGAAGCACCTCAGGTTTCTCTCTCTCAGTTGGCTTTTCCTCTTCTAAATAAGCGTAATATATAAAAAATTAGTTTTATTAAAGAACATAAAACATTTTAAAACTGGAATGAGGAAGGCAGAAAATAATCACTAAAGTTCTCTAATCTATAAGAAAGTTCAACATCATACTTTCAAAAACTTTACTTCACCACATGCACCCATTGTGTCATGCATGCAAGTACATAAGGTGTGCAATAAGAAATTATGCAAAAAATAAGTACTTTTAATCATTTTAGGAATAGGCACCTTCATAAACGCATGCATAGCTGGGTACAAGTATTTTCTAAGTATAGGATGTTTTCAGTTATGTGATAATATATAATTTTCATTGAACGTTTGTTTTTAAATTTGAAGCATTTATTTTTCATTTTAATATTATTTCTGTATTTACACGCCTTCTACATTAATATAAAGTCTCTTGGATTTAGCAAAAAAATATAAATAGTAATGCATTTGTCGTTAACAGAAAAAAAAAATTAAGTAACGTTTTATAAGATTGATTAACAATAAAAATCCGTGACATTTTTCAACATTTCTTAAAATTAGGAAATTACAAATTAATTTCATTAGATAATTATTTCTGGAAAAGTGCTGTGCTTCTACACTCATGTAAAGGCACAGATTGATTAAAAAATTTCAGATAAGATCAATTTATTTATTTTTTTCTTTCATTACGTATATATTAAATCTGAATGAAAAATTACAGGATGCATGGAAAAAAACTAATATTTCATCTTGTATTAAAAATGTTTCAAGAAAATTTTAAAACTATATTTTATTTTTTATTAATATCGACTTTTTTAAATCTCAATCAATATGTATATGTATACTGCTGGATTGAAATCAATTAACTGTGGAAAAAAATCTTTGACAATTTTTTTTATTTTTTATTTTATCTACTAACTTTTTTGTAAGTATCACACATTTTTAAAACATCAATAACATAGCAATGGTACTGAAATGGATAACGGTAATATACTATAATTTTAGGACTGGACAGGTTTTTCTTCCATTGAGCAAAGTTCTTTCATGATTAATCAAGTCATGTGCAGGCATGCGTATTTAAATATTTTGGAATACGTAGACGATACTATAGACGTAGAAAAGACAGGACACAATCAAGGACAATATCAATTCACTGCATATTTTCTTAGATACAAGTTCCTTAGTAGTTTTCGTATCTTCTATTTTTTTTAAAATCGACCTTAAGATATCCAATCCTATATTATATATATATTACTGAAGTTAAATTTAGTTTTATACAGAAAACATTGCTTAATCTAAGTTAATTCATTCATAACTTCAAGGGGTGTACAATTGAAAAATCATTTATTCACAGGACAAGACTAATAAAAGTTAATCAAAAAAAATCAAGGTCTCACAATACAGGAAAGATTTTGTAAAATTTTTCTTTCGTTAAACGTTTTGTAAGAACCGTATGGGTGGACTCCCTCCCGGTAATAAATCGAGGTAGCACAACATGGTGGACAATATTGTCCGATATTATATCAAATAAGATTGCGAATATTGTTTAATATTGTACAATATATGTTACATATGTGCTAATAGGGAAGTTCAATCTCAAATGAGTCAATTCATCAAGAATAAACCAACATGAATCCTGTAGTGGGGAGGCAGACAACTGTTGAAACAAAGTGTAAAATCACGACTGGTCTGTACTTATAACACGCTCAAAGCTTTTCTAGCCGGAGGTTGGAAAACAACAACAGGGGTGAGATTGGACAGAGAGAAATAAGTATAAATTTATAATAAACTAAACACACTCAGAACGTTTCTAGAGAAATGCCTATTTTTGACAATTATGATGATAAAATACTGCCTTATATTGTATCATCATAATTTTTTTTTCTAAACATTAAGATTTTTGGATACATACAAATTAGCATTCTGCTGCAGTTTCACTCACGACTCGGCAAAGAAATGTAGTAATGTAATGTAAAATGTTCCGGCAAACGACAAAAAAAGATGTCTTTTTACTTTTACATCAATTATGATTTAAAAAAATATTTTTAATTTTTAGTAGTAAGAAATGATAAAGTTCTTTCAACATTTCCAAAATTAAAGTTTTTAAATCTGTTTTAAAAGACTATATGCAAAAAATAAATAAAATATTCATAACTTAGCTTTTAAAAAATTACTTAAAAATATGATTCAGTATTTTAAGAAGTGGAAATGAATTTACAAAGTTAAAAAGAGGCCAGTACTGTTAAATGCAAATAAAAATAATAAAATAAAAGTCAATTTTTCCATTTTAAAAATTATTTTTGAATTACTTTTTATATTTTAATTATTTTTTAAAAATTGTTTCCCTACAATTTAACAACACTCATCAAGAGAAGAATCTTATTCAATGAAATGCTTTTTTTTTCAAAAAAGTTTTTTCTTCCACAACATTAACAGAGATAATCACAAAAGATTTTTATGTAATAACGATATGGTTTAGAATTTCATTACAATAAAAACCAATGTTACAAATAGTGCTCAAAACAGATTTGTTAAAAAAATTATTAAAACTAAACAAAATAAAAGTATTCATTCAAACAAAATCTATATTATTAAAAAACTATTTTTTTAAATCTTTCAAAGCGGTATAAAAATAATTTGCGAGAGATAATATGCTTTGGTGTTATGGCGGAAATTCGATAAAATTCTGCATATTTCTAACTAAATTTGTTTGTAAAATTCATTTTTAATGATCTCTAACAACCAAGAAAAACTTCCTGCCAAATTTCATGTTCCTAACTTCAATGTCTTCGACTTGCGTTGATGTATCAATTATGGCAGAACAGGACAAACCATTGCAAATAAATACCTAAATATTCAGAAAGAGATTTCACTGAGAAACCAAACAAACCGTGTAAAAGCTACAAAAGGAGAAAAAGCCAAATAAGTTAAAGAGCGATAAAATCTGAACCCTGAAGAATATATCATATTTTCATCATTTGAAATAGGAGATCCTGCAGAATATATATCGAACATCGAATTCATATACGTTTTTTTTTCTTTATAAAAATTGAAATTTGGCAAGATTTGTTAACAATGATTTTCAAAAGGATGAGAGCATCTAAAAAGTACGCCGCGAACTTTACAAGTACACAACTGAAAATGTAGGCTTATAGTTAAAATTTCAACATACTTTATACTTTCAATCAAATAACATAATTACGTTTGCAATGTATTGTATTGTAATTGTATTTCAATATAATATAGTAAAATACTTTTAGTAAACCATTCAAGAGATCGCTTCAAAACAACATTATTGATGAGAACAATGGTCGAATGTGTAACATATAAAAAATGCTTCAATGTAATAAGAATAAAAGTAGTTAAGTGCCATTAATATCCTTTATGTGTGTCTTTAGAACAGTTTCTACCACGTCCGCTATATTTTATTTCTTTAGCGCACCAAATAAATTTTGCTTTATTCTTATTTGAAGTCGACTGGGACCAATCTGTGTATTCTTTTTTAACAACCGATTAGTGGTGGATCTCCGAATAGGCAATTAGGCTAAGAGAGAGCAGCAAGTAGGTCCATTAAAAAAATATTAGTTTAGTTTACAAATAAATAAATTTGCAATAGATACAAATTCTATTAATTATAAAATATTAAGACATTAGCATTTTATCAAGTATAAATGTTCAAAACTTTATTTTTTCACTACGCTCACTTAATTACTCCATTATTACTAAATATCGAACGCAAATAATATTACGTACAAACATGGGATACCTCGCAAACATGTCGGAATAAAAAAAATAATATTAAAACATTTTCACAAAATAAAAAATAACCAGAAAATAAATTACTAACATGCTGATTAAAAGTTATAAACATGGTAATCTGCTAAACTAAATTGCCTCATAATGTGCATTGCCGAAAGTCATAAAATGCCTACATTCACTATAATCGATAAAAAATTAAAGATATACTTCTATCTAAAACAATAAAAATTAAAGAAGTTCACACGTTTCTGGAGTTGTAACAAACATGGTTCAGTCCTTATTTCATACTACCCCTTCATGATAGACATTGCAGTACTTTAATATACAGAGGTGCCCATTGTTGAAGAAAGAGGGAGTGGGTAAAAAAAAAAGTCATTAAGCATTATCTTAACATGCTAACCCTGGACTCCTTCCTCGGATTTTTCACTTCTGTCGGTTTTCTTGCCTGTTACATCTAGAATTCTTTACGTGAAATATCTGGCAGACAAAGCTTTCTGATTAGGCTTTCGATTTATTGTATTCAACATCTGGGGAAATACGAAAAAAAAAAAAAGAAAAAAAAAGTAATCTTTTCACTTTTTGAGAAAATTAAGCACATTTAAGGGCCTTTTTACCAATACAAATTTTTAAAGTGCTTAAAAATGGTTTTCAAATTTAAGTACTTTTTACGAAGCTATGAACCCGGTTATAAGTGGAAAATTAAAAACAATTTTATACCAGCAGTAAAATAAGGTAAGTATCAAGAAATTTTTTAAAAAAAGTATAAGTCGAAAAAAACTATTTGAGATTGATTATTTTTAAATTATTGACTGAACTGAATGGATTAATGACTTTTTTAATTAGTAAGTTCTGAAATAAACTACTAATTCCCTTCTAATTTCAAATATGTGTTTCCATATAAATAAAAAAGAATCTCTCTTAAGCACAATTCAATACTTAAAATGCCTAATCGTCAACAAAGGAATTATCCATTTCTGATAATATTAAAAAGAAATTGAACTTACGCCTTCTAAGTATGGAAGCATGTTCTGGGCGACCTGAAGATTCCCCAGATGAAGAATGTGATATGCTGCTCGAAGCACTGGAAACACTATCCATGCTAAGACTTCTGGATGAACGAGAAGAATAGAGAGACCGCCCTCTTGATATTGACCGTGACCTTGATGAACTAGTCCTGAAATTAATTCATGATAATAGATATAAATTTCGAAAAAACAAAAATGAAATTGACAACATGATTCATCTTGATAAAAATAATGAGCCAGTTAATCTTCTAAATAACCAAAGTAAAGAAAGAAAAATTCAGAAATAATATATTTCAATGCATAAGTTTTTAGATGTAGGTTGTAGATTTTCACCGAGCAATTTAATTTAATTCGGGGGGGGGGGGGCAGAAATAGATGTTTGCACATAAATTTATTCAACAGTTAATTCACGACTTTGAATGAATTATGACTGAACTACAAGAGATATTGATTACAAAATGATAAATTGGGAAACTTTGCAGGTACAAGTGAAAATTTTAACCCTGTGAGCTCTCAAACTGTTCCATTCAAGTAAAGCTGGACTCGGACAGCTTCGAGCACTTGAATAATTATAGAGTTATAAGGTAATGCGCGATCAATTGCATAGAAGTTCTCTGTGGAATTCTGGGTCCTTTGACGACGACTGATATGCAGTATTGTTAAGTCATTCAAGAAAAGCAAAGAAAGAGGAGACGAAAGAGTAATACCTAACGGGATAAAACAATATTTATCAATAAAAGGAAAATTTAATGCAATCAAATAATGCGATTTGTTGTTAGAATTTATTATAATTACCATTAGGCTACAAATATTATTTCGATTGTTTTTAGAAAAAAAAATTTAAAAACTCTTTCTTTCCTTTTTTCAAAACTTTTATTCACACTGATTAATACAGATATCTCTTTCTTCGAACAGAATGTATTTTGCTTGTACTTTTCTATCTGATTATAAATTTAACTATTAATTCATTTATCACATTTGCTAGCATAGCTTAACCACTTAAGCAAACAAAATAAACTAAACACAATAAAATTATAAATTTTTGTCGATAATTTTTTTTATCAACTTTCCATGAGTTATGCATTAGAGATAAATATTACGACTGTTTATTTCAGTTAAAATTAATTGGCGAATAACATGCTAATAAATAAGATTGTCTTATAAAATATTGAAATAAAATGAAATTTGACATATTTCCATTTACTTTAAAAAGCTACAGAACAAATAATTAAAAATGGTTATGTGATCTATAAATATAGATAACTTTATCAGATTCAACTCATTTAATATATCAAAAACTTCCTACTGTTATACAAGTACTAAATTCATGCTTATAGTTACAAGTAATATTTAACTTGCTATATACGAATTATAAAATGCTAAAATTAATTTGCACACTAATCTGATGTGCTGTCAGAATTCCATGAGTATCTGATAGATTCAAATTTCATGCAACACGTGAATAAAATGTAGAAAATTTGAGCTGCAGATAGCATTCAGTAAGAAAAAAATACAGTATGGAATCAAACAAAAAAAGGCTTTATTGAACTCATAGTATCGTTACACATGATTGTCTGTCCAAGAGGAAGAACAGCAAGCAGATGTTTCTTAGTATGGGATATGCCCTCCCCTTACTGCAATGGTTGCTTCGCACCGTCTCCCCATACTCAGCACCAGATTGTCCAACAGTTCTTGAGGTAAGAGTGCCCATTCCTCAATCAGCATCTGTTTAAGTTGTCGGGTGTTCCCAGGAGGATGTAATCGTGCCGCAAAGCGTCTTCCCAAAGCATCCCACACATGTTCTATCGGATTTAAATCAGGGGAGCACGTCAGCCAATCCATTCGAGTGATATCTTCACTTTCCAGGAGCTCCTCAACAGCATGAGTCCTGTGTGGCCGTGCATTGTCATCCATAAAAACGAAGTCTGATCCAATGGCACCTCGGAACAGACGCACATGGGGAAGGATCACCTCCTGACAATAGCGATCTCCAGTTACAGAACCTTTGTCGAAAACGTGGAGCTCAGTCCGCCCGTTCATCATAATGCCTCCCCAGACGACAACTCCAGGACCACCGAAACGGTCTCTTTCCGTGTTGTTACTGGGATGAAACCGTGTCCCGACCTCTCTCCAAATCAACTGGCGTTGGGAATCGCTTAATTTAAATAATTGTGTTATGAAGTTTTACAAAAATTCGTATTTCTTTTCTGTCATTTAAAAATATTGAATTAATACGAAAATAAGTAGATGGCAAACATCAATATTATCATTTCATCTTTTAACTATTATTCATCATATTTTTTAGTGAATAGTGCTCAATTTTCTTACAATAATTTTTTTACATATGCAGAAAATTATCAAATTAATTCTCTTTAAATCACTCAAGAATAGAAATCAATAATTAATCATGATACCTTAGAAAAATTGCATTTTTAATTTTTAAAAGCTGAATTTGTCTGACTCCAGATTTTGAAAGATGCCAGAAGCTGACTATTTCCAAAAAATTCAACAAATATAAATAAATAAATGTGCCAATATCTTGTGAGTAACGGAAAGTTCACAGGCAGTAAACAAAAGTATGCAGATATGTTCAAAGTCATCTCCTCGGCATAATGTAAAGGGGGGGGGATCAATGTCACATCCTTCTTTTAGTGAAGGGAGAATTCTTTTATTCTTCTTTATTTTATGATAACAGAGAATTGTTGACTTCTGAGTCATACTTTTAAACAAAATAGGTTGGTTACTTGGTTCCATTAAAAAAAAAAAGCATTTGAGTCATCATCTTGGTAAGCCTCACTTGGTTAATAATAATATTAGAATCATATTATATTGCTAATCATTTCACAATTTATTTAGAACAATTGGTTTTGATATATTGGTACCTTAAAAAGTTTTTGAATACCACAGCTTTTGAAACAATTTATTCAATTTTTGTCATCTTATTTTGATTTTCTCTTCATGCTTATTTTCCCCTACGTTGCCTTCACTCTTCTCATTTTTATTTGGTTTATTTCTTCCTTTCACCCTTGACTTTTCATTTAGAGTTTTTAAAAAAAAATGCGGAAATTAGCCTACAATGCAAAAAAAAAAAAAAAAAAAGTCGCTTACTCAGCAATGCATTATAGATTTTGATGCCCCTTAGGTCACGAGTCACGAGGCGACCGCCTCCAACGCCTGTGCAGAAAACCGCCACTGACTAAGGTACTATTTCAGGGCACTTTTATTAATTAATTTATCAGAGAGTTAAAAAAACACATACAAGAGATGATTTTTTTTAAATTTTGATCTTTAAATTTTAGCCATATTATTGCACAATATTTTGAAAATTTATTTTTAAAAATTAAATTCTAATAATAAAGTTTTTACTCTCCACAACGGTAGTGTTTCGAGTTTTATGACCATCAACTTTACATTTAACATTGCCCCATATAAACAAACAAGAGACAAAAATAAATAAAATATGCTAATTCCTCTCATGAGATTTAAATATAAACTTTGAAGAGATATTTTTCTTATAATTGGTTTGTAATTAGTCAATTTTCGCAGTACTCTTAATGTGATCTATAAATGTGTCCCATCATGAAACTTGTTTTAAAAAGTTATTAAATACACTAATTTTAATAAAAATGGTGTGTAAACAGTGCACATTTTAATATAAATAAATGGTAGAGAAGTAAGATAATTAATTAATTTCCAATTTTTTCTTTAACTTTGGAACGAAATGAAGAAATGTTTCTCTTATTTTAGATGAAAAATTCTAAAACTATCATTAATATTCTCACATAAGATATCAGAATAAAATTTCTGTATTTATATAGAAAAAATGATGAAATAATAATTTCATTTCTCCATTTTAAATATTACACACTTAGGTGCATAAAATAATAATATTGAAAAGAAGAGAACATAAAATAAAGCCTCTATTATAAAGAAAGAATTATTTGCCTTTCAATTAAAAAAATATTTTAAACTGAAAGCGTGAACAAAATGTGTGTACTTAAAATACAAAAATAGACTTAATACCTAATATAACTATTGTTAAAATCAAAATACTTTCTTCTTTTCTTCTGAAAATTAAGAAATCCCCAATACTTCAAAAATTAAATAAAGTACTGATAAAAACTAAGAATAAAACAGTTTTTATATTCCAATTATATCATTGATTACTTGAAAAATATATAGATGCATGAAATATATATTTACAGTTTAAACCAACATTTAGATTTTGCATTATACTTTAAGAAGTATTGATGTTGACTTTCCATATATCACGGCACAAGAATTAACCGAGAAGAAATGGATGGAAATTTATCAGTAGTAATATTTCTTTTATCTCAAATTAGCTGCACGCGGCCACAAGTTGCTGTGGCTCAGTTTGGTTAAATGGAAAAGAAAGACAAGAGAAAGCGCATGTATCAAATATGAATAATTTTACAATGCTTGCGAGTATACAATAATTTTTTGTTCCATTATCTGTGCGCATATTTATATTGTCTGGTTTGCCGACTCTAGAAAACTCAACATACAACTGTTCATATCAGAAGAATCCATGTGTAGATTTAAATCGCAAAATTCTAAGGATCAACACAGAGTTTTGTTGATGGCGACTGCAATCTTTTAAATTAAAATGGCATATTTGTTGGAATCACAGGAATATGAAGAATGAGGACATCTCCACCACTGAAAGGTCCTGTAATGACCGTTGCTTCGACAACATTGGTCAATTTTTTTTCTTTCTGCAAGACTAGGTTGCATTAAATAATAATAAAAAAGATTTTGTTGGGAAAACTTTGGATGGTTGATATTTCGCTAAATTTTCTATTGCAGAAGGTGTGACGGCATCCGTGGTAGATTGGGTGAATTCAAAAGTTCTGTGTAATTAACCGCTTCATTTGCTTCCACAATAGTGCCGATGGACACGACAGCCTTGATTTGAATGTTAAATAATACTGACAGCTCATAAATGTCTTTGCTCTTGGATCTCAAAAATGAATAGTTGACTCAGCCAATCGTGAATCTTGTAACTAGTTTGAATAATGAGGAATATTTTTTCAACCAATTCTTTCAACTTCTTTTCTGGCAACTGATATAAGAATATCTCTATTTAATCGGTATGGAGCTGGGCCCATTTATTTGTATTTAATTACAACGGCTTTACACCTTGTTAAAAAGTAAAATACTTCAGGCAAGCATTTATTTTATCTGCTGCTATTAATCAAGGAATTACAGGCAATATTTGCCTGAAGTCTCATGCAAGCAATATTAATGCATTCCCAAATGATTTGATGTTTCTACGCAGATCTAGAAATGATCGATGAAAAGCCTAGGGCGAATTTCGAAGTGCTATTGTGCATTACTCCGAAAAATAAGTTTGAATTTCTGCAATATTTTTCCCATGACGGAAGCTTTCGAAATGTTGCATATGGGAGTTTCAATGAATTGCCTGTTCAACGGCAATTTCAATGCGGGATGAGCTAGACATGCACTGCTAAAACTATCATTTTAACACCCTTGACAATTCTCAATTAATGGAAAGATGCTGGACATTTATTAATAGCATATGAAGAAATAAATGCCGATCTTGACTGGGATGACGGGTGTACAATCTATCTATCGCAGTTTCTATGAATATGCTAGATTGTGTACAGAATCGCTTTCCTCATTTGCGTCATAGTAAAGGCGAATGTGGAACAACGCTCCGATTATCTACTTTGATGCAAACACTTCGCATTTCTATGGTTGCTAATTTACCACCAGCTTCTGCTGATCTGTGTAACGGGTATTCATGTGTTCCTGTAAATGTACTGGATACTAATGCTCGAGAGATGCTTAGAGCATTTCTCGTCTATCATTCATGGTGAAATTAGATTCAGTGTACCGCAAATTATATGCACCATATTTTTCGCCACAACTTCATGCAAATCCATATCGAGATTCTCATTATCGGGCTCAGCGATTCTCATTCACACCATTTCTTCAAAGTAAAGGATTAAACAAGATTCATAAAAGTAAAGTTGTGATAGTCCACCTAGCATCAATCAACATTCCACGTTAGATATAGAACCGCACTACTAATGTCATGCTGACACACATTAAAACAATAAATTTGATTAGCTCACATTTACAGATGCACTTATGATCTTACTGAGAATACGGGAGATCTGTAACTTAGGGGGCCTAGATTCAAGCCAATTTCTCATTTAATTAAAAATATGTGAAACATGAAATTAATGATTAGTGGGTAGCAGTTTGGGAGAAAATGTTGTTAAGGGCTGAAAACAGAAAGCTCCAGATATTGTGTAACAGCAACAAGAGGCAAAGTAATTTCCTGTAGTAAAATATTTAAGGATTGAAAGACAAGGTTATGGGCTGAAGAATCTCAACAGGTAGGATGCATGATATCAGTTACCTGCTATGTGAGAACACTTGCCATGAACAACTTCTAGAATCACACCTAGTTCTTTTAATTCTATCATATAAAGATATTTTAATAAAACTGTCTGAAAAAATTTACTTTTTAAATTTAAAAAAACAGAAATAATTAAGAAAAATCATAACCTACTACTAAGATACGCTTTTTACATTATTTAGAAAACAAAGTAATTCTACTTACCTTGCACCAGATTTCTTCTTGCCTTTAACAGCAGCATTAAGTTTATTAGGAGTTTCTTTAGGAGATAAAGGATATAAACTTTTATTTGCAGGAGTTTTCTTTTTCTTATCAGACATAGGTGATGGACTAAAAAAATAAATTATATATTACATTATCTGATTTAAAGAGAAACAAGCATAGAGTTCTTTAATTATGAGTTTTATTCTTCATAGTGTCAAGGAAGTTTAATTTTTATCTATTATCAAAATTTCTTTGAAAGTGCTATGACCAGCAAGGCGTGATTCAAAGAGAAAGGCAGAAAACAAAGAATTGTGAGTAAGAATTTCCAGCTTACATAACTTTATAAGGGAATTTGCTAATATGCATTATAGTTTGGCAAGAGTTAAGACTCACTAAGATTATAGTAATAAAAACAAAAATTATATAAGTTAAAGTGTCGCCTGAGGTTGAGTAGTTAAAAATTATTTTTAAAATGAGGTTAAATTGAAATTTTGGTAATTACGTCTCCCTTCCACAATTTCGTATAATAGTAGGACCCTTGTGATAAGATTTTGTGAAGATGCAAGAACTTGGTAAATGTTCCAAAAAAATTGAACACTCATTATGGAAACAAATATTCAGTATGAAAAAAATACAACAAAATAATTACGAAATAAAAATAAAAATGCAAATCCAATAGAATTAATAACATGTAGCAATAATAAAAATTTCCATAAAATATTTTGATTTAAATAAGAATGCTACGATAAAATTAATTATTATTTTGAAAATAGTTGTTATAGTGAGTACGCAGTTGAAAAAAAAAAAAAAGTGTTGTCACATGAATTCAACACTCTTTGTAAATTTTTCCTTACAGTTCATAACTTGAAAAAACTTTGAAAGTTATAGTTTTTAACTCGAAAAAAAATTATCAATATTTGCAAATACAAATTACAGCAAAAATGTATTAATTGGGAACAATAAAATAAACTGTATCAAAATATGTTAGTAAAAAAAGACATACGTTTTAAAGATAAAATTCTTTTACATTTGATTGTTTATTCTCTAGTCAATTTGAGTTTTTCTGAAGAATGGGAGATTCTTAATTTGGAAACAAGTACAATTTCAAAGAATTATTTCACCAAAGAATTATTGATTTACAGGAAACTTCAGAATACTATTTAATAATTTCATATGCGCCAGAAATATGAAGACTTAATTTTCAAATATTAGGGCAAATTCCTTATAAATAACAAGCTCACTTAAATTAATATTTTAAATATATAAGCATTATTTTATGTGAAGCAGAATGCAGTTTCGAAGACAGTGAAAAGATTTATTTTTATTTTTAAGTTCGTTTTAAACATGGCATGATTATTTACAAGAAGGCGCGGACAAGGCACGTCCACCACAGCACGTTGCAAAAACAGAAGTCGAAATGAACGAAATAAATTATCCCTCGTCTTATATAACCTAAGATTTTGATAGGGAAAATATTTCTTCATAGCGCTAATATATTAATAAGATTCTGATGGGGATTTCTGATGCATGTCAATCACATGTAAAGGAAACACAGGGATCTTCTCTTGAATTAATTAAGTAGAGAAAGTGAAATTGGATCAAGAAATAAGAGAATGAACTAAATTAAGAAAAAACCTAGGAAATTAATTAAATTGAAATTAGAGTTTAAAATATCATTACATATAAATATATATAAGTAAACAAAAACATGAACATTATGTAATTAAAACCTATTATTGAAAAACTCTAAAATTAAAATTATTTCGGAAATGAAACTAAAAATATTTTGTAATCGAAACTAAAAAATTATTTCTGAATCAAACTAAATACTAAAAAAAGGACAGAAAAAGCCCCATTGTATTTAGAGAGCCTCAACTACTAAAACACAAGATGAATCTAGACAATTAGTAATAAAAACAAAGTTAATAGGAAAAAAAGTATCAAAATTAAACCCAAATAAAATAGAATCCGGAATATTATATATATATATATATATATGAATGCCCATTGCTCCTTGTAAAGTGAAGTTGTGTGTTTCGTTAACAGATTTACAGTAGTTATTTTGATCAGCAGGAGAATCATAAGTACCAAGCAAGTATGCAGCAAGATATTTAGTTATTAAATAAGGGATTAAATTATATTCATTGATAACCTGTTCCAGTATTTTTGTTCTTGGAACTTTAGGTGATGAAGAATTGACTTTTTTAGGAACTAAAGAATAAATATGTTTCACCATTATTTTGAGGGAAAATATTTAATATTATAGTTTCATAAGAGCTTTTTCAAATCAAGAAATAAATTTAGCATTTTTATCTGTAAATAATTTTACAAGGACATGAATTGGGAAATTTCCTTCACATATTGATGTAAATTTCAGAATTTTCATTTTTTTAAAGTAAAAGTTCAAGTATGCTTGTAGCATGGTCTGTTATAGTATGTAACCATTTTTTGTTGAATTATAAAAGAAGAAACCCCCAACATCAATAAAGATTCATTCAAGAGGTTTACTTATAGAAGGCATCTGTTGTAACAATCTCAATCACTCCTTAAGTTGCCATACAGTATAAAATTTAGCAAATTCAGAAGTGATAATACAGACAATAACATTAAGTAAGAAAATTATAATCCTTTTTTGAACACCAAGATGGCCAAAATTTCCATGAGTTCAACATAATTTAAGTCTTAAAGGGACGGTAACAATTATTTTGTACATTTTTTTTTTTTCCAATTACTATGAACACCATTGTACTTAGGATCACAAAAATTATTCCTTTGTTGAGTTTTGATTTCACTGATACCAAGCAAAAGAATTGAAAGTAGAAGTTAATAAGAAATTTCAATATTAGTAGCCCTTTTTAATATTTAATTCCACAGTCAAACATACTTAACTTTTAAGATCAGCAAAATATCTTAACTTTTGAATTTTTACCATTTTTGAGTCAAGCAAAAAACATATGGTCAAGAAG
Source organism: Argiope aurantia (assembly GCA_026543865.1). NCBI lineage: Eukaryota > Metazoa > Arthropoda > Arachnida > Araneae > Araneidae > Argiope > Argiope aurantia. The sequence continues at coordinate 2,086,630 of JAPMOR010015793.1, read as the reverse complement.
AAAGTCAAATATTTGGCCACGAAGGTAGTAATAAACTTAGCCAACCCATTAATGGAGAGACATTCTAATACTGTTAATGTGTAAGATTTTTTCATAATCTCTTAAAGTTCTGAAGTTATATGTTATAGCATGTAAGATCTTAAAGACATAAGGCTCTTTCAATACAGCTCTAACACTTTTAAACGATGCTTTAGCACAAACATGACAGATTACATAAGGGTTGTTGGGACTTTCTCTCAAGGGAAAATAAAAATTGTTTTCGAAAGGATTTTTTAAAGTTAGATTAAGTTGAACCTACCCCCAAGAAAGTGAGAAGATTGGATCTGGCTCTAAGCTATAAGAATTTTAATCTGTATACTTATATGTGCCATAGTCTTATCTGTTTAGTGTTAATAAATAGTGGAAAGGCAGATTTGGATCATCAACTGAAACTAATTCGATACATCTTTTTGATGATCATCAGACGCGAATAGAGAATAAAGAACTTCCAGGGTTGCCACTCAAACCTGGAAAAAAAATTCCCTGTGTTTTCCCTGTACACATATTCAAGATACGAGAAAATGCAAGAATAGCAATCATGTGCTAGTTATAATGGAATACAGTTTTAAGGGGTGGAAAAAGCAATGGGAAGCAGGAACAATTTAATATTATTCAAAATAGCGTATTAAAAGAATTATTATTATTAATACATTTGCATACAGAAATTATTTATTATCTACAATTTAGCAAGACAAAATTTGCATATTAAGGAAAGGGGTTGTTAATCACACAAAATTAAGGACTTGGGTGGAAAAACACAAAACATTTTTGTTGTGATACAAATCATTTAATGATTACTTAACAAAAAACATTACAAAGCAAGATATTTTTTTTTATTTATTCCTTTTTGCCAATTCTAGAATTCGGGTATCAATTTCTACATCTTCTGCAGATTGTTCACCAATCTATTTCATGGAGCTAATGGGCCTAATCCATAACAAATAAAATACAATGTTTCTTTATGACCTAACGTACATTTTCTGGCTATTTCACTTTCAGTGAACATATGTGAAAATATTATGAAAATCAGTGAAAGAATTAAATGACGAATGCGAGTGAGGCAAACAAGTTTTAATACCCATAAAAATTTAAGTTTAAATGATTATTCTTGAGCATAGTTGGAAATCGGTTTATTTTCTGACATTAAATCTGATTTTTTCGAATTTCACATGCCATTCCTTATAGATATTAAGTCCAGTATCAACTCTTTTGAACTGGCAAGGAGTCATGATTGTTTTCCTCTTTTAATATGACTAGCAAGTGCCTGTTTTCTTATATTACTTAGGTTTATTATCTTCTTACAAAGCGAGCAGTCCGCGACAAATTGATTTTGTGGAACTTCTTGAACTCACTCTGCAAAATCAGAATTTATATTTTTTTATCTGTCCATTTTGTATTACATACGGATTTTGAGCAGCTCATTATTAAAAAAAATTATCTGATCTATTTTGAATAAACTCCGGAAAAATAATAATCAAACCATTTAATGAACTCAAACATGGTAGACTAAATACCATCGCACTGCTTCTGCAGATTGAATATCGCTAATTTCGCCAGAGAAATGTATTCTATATTTTTACGCAGTAACAGAAGTCTTGCGTATGCTCATTCGTTGCAATTCAGGAATCTCATGGAAAAAGAACAAATGTCTCGCAAATCGGAACTCGAATTATATACAATAATGGAATATTATTACATTATGAAATATATACAGAAAAACGAGGGAAGAGAAAAAAGGTGACTTTCGTATTACGCAATCGCGAATGATATTGTTTCGTTTTGTGGAAACTATGACTACGTTCTTGCACTCGTTAGAGATCGGCATTTTTTGGATGGGAGAAAAAAAACTAAGATACTGAAAATTCCCCGTATTTCTTCCTTTTTTATTAAAATCTTCAAATTTCCCTGCATATTCCCTGTTTTTTTAGACGATTTTTAAATTCCCTGTGTTTTTCCTGTTCTCTCGATGGCGCAGAAACCCTGATTTCAGTAATGTGTTTAGGAAAATTATGGATTTTGATGTAGCGATTCTTTTGATTAACGCAGATTCCTCATACTAATTATTCTATATCTAATTACGTCATGTGTTGGAGATTTGTAAACAATGGGTAGAATTAATATTAAACGAACGGCTAATAGAAGGTTGCTTACATGACTTGTAAACAAAATTGAAAGTACGGCTGCTTAACAGTTTAATGAAGAATTTACTAAAGCAAATAGGATGAAATCTCTTTGTGATTTAAAAATAAGTTAAATGAGAAAATTGATGAATTAAAACGATTAGATAATGAAACAAAAGACTTCAATATTTCAAAATTGGAACTAATACACTGGTGCGCAAAACTTAAGCAACAATGTAAATTTTAAGCAGGTAGCCATGAAATTGTAGATAAGGGGTTATTGCGATCAGTACAATGAACACGCAATTTGGTAGAAAGATGATGAGTATGCAAATGTCAGGGGAAAAAACATCATAGGCGATGTGAGTGTACGCAAAACGAGTACAGTCGACGAGCGCAGCTCAAGATTACAAGGAAAGGAAGAAAGAACACGCAATTAAAGACATTCGCTGCAAGTGCAAGTGAATTCTTTCGTGAAATATGGCTAGAAGAAATCACCCGGACGACTTCACACGTGGAAGAATGATCGGAAAGCTGGAGGAAGGACGCAGTAAGACCAGTGTAGCTGAATAGTTCGGAATCGACAAAAGTGTCGCTTTGCGCGCGTAGAAAGCCTTCCAAACCATAGATACAATTGTTAGAAAGATTGGTGGCGGCCACCCTAGGAAAACAACTGCAGTAGATGACCGATATATCGTCCTGCAGGTGAAAAGAGCCCGATACCAGTCAGCAAGCGCCACTGCTCAGCAACTGTGTACTGCAACAGGGCGACAAATGTCGCGATTTACTGTGGCCTTCACAAAAGTGGTCTATTCGCGCACTGAACGCTGCATCCCTTTGAAAGTTGGCCATCTGTGGCACCGTTTAGAGTGGTGTAAGGAGCACAAAAACTGGACATCTCATCAAGGAAGTTGTGTGCTCTTTACGGATGAGAGTCGTTTCAGTGCCACATGTGATTCTCAACGCCAGTTGATTAAGAGAGAGTCCGGACAAGGTTTCATCCCAGTAACATCAAGGAAAGAGACCGCTATAGTGGTCCTGGATTTGTCGTCGGGGAGGCAGTATGCTGAACGGTCAGATTGAGCTCCATGTTTTTGACAGAGGTTCTGTAACCGGAGATTGCTATTGTAAGGAGGTGATTCTTCCTCGTGCACATCTGTTTCGAGGTGCTATTCGACCAGACTTCGGTTTTATGGATGACAATGCACGGCCACACCGGACTGCTGATCCTTTTTTTTTATTTGATTCCATACTATACGCATTGTATTCATTTTTGCGCAACTATGCTTAAGTCATCGTTTGAGTACAAAATGGCGTCTCTCATTTCTCAATTTCATCTCTCTCAGATGATTTCTCGTGGAGTTATGGCAAAAAAAAAAACTGTTCTTTAAGTTTTGCACACCAGTGTAGTTAGTGATAAATATTGAGAAAAAGTATTTCTAGCAAAACAAAATATTTGAGAGACGCATAACATTATTAGAAAATGAATTAAATATTTTGTGGAAAAGCAAATAATAATAAAGAAAATGCGGAATAATAATAAAGAAAATAATACTTTGGAATTGCTAGAAGGGCATGTTATTAATGAAAACAATGTTATTAAACTACCTCCTCTGAACATTTCTATATTTAGTGAAAACTGTAGTGAATGATTGAATTTTTGGAACTTGGGTAACGAATTTACCTCCAAAATAGAAAAAAAAAATTACATATTTGAAGGGAACAACTCTAGCCGCAGTTTCAGGGCTCGCTTTAACTGAGCAAAACTATGATTTTTCAATTGCATTAATTAAAAAATGGCTCTGACGGACAAATTTAGTTACTTCTTGTTATATGAAAAAAATTTTAAGGGCTGAATCCCCAAACCCGTGTCTAATGTAACAACGTTGAGAAGAATGTATGATGCACTGGAAATAAGTTAGATCGTCAAAATCCGTAGGCGTTGCTGTTGACATGTCTAGCAATCTTCTTTATTCGATAATGTAGCAAAAAATTCCCGATGGGATAAATTTGCAGCATAGTAGACATCGGAAGTTGGATAAGTATTTGTCATTAAAGATTTAGTTCAGTTTTTGCGAAAAGAAATCAAAGGTATCGAAAGATCGCTTTTGTGGGGGAATCAAAAGAATTATTATGAGACAATTCAGTTCGTAATCCTTTAAAGAGCAGTAGTTACACTAAAACTAAACTACTTTTTAATCTAAAACGTCTACTACATCTGAATTAATAACTGCAGCTGAAAAGCGAAGCTTTATTTTGTTTGTTATCGAATTATGAACACCCACTTAGAGCAGATGAAAGAAAAAGGCGTTGTCAAATAAAGACAGATGATTTGTCTGCTTAGGGCAGCTCACACAGAGTTAAATTCTGTTGGAAAAAGATTTAACTTTGCAAAAATTGCAATGAACTATATAATGAATTAATTTGCGACTTTCATATAAATAAAAAAAATGATAGTAATGAGAAAAATCTCTCAACAACGAGACGAAGTTTCAAACAGAATGTTTCTGCCCTGCAATGAAAATAAAGAATTCGAACTCAGTAAGTTTACAGACGTTTCACTGCAAATGTTGAAGACGATATGGGTGAAATGTTATCCATCCGTTGTTTATGCGATGGGAATTTCATCAGTATTTTTATTAAAAAAGACAGAGCTGACTGGTTGGGATTAAAGTTTATCAGTCAAGAAGAACTTCCTATCTATGCACTTGGAAAGCAAAGATCAGAACAATAGGTTTGAATCCTTTTTACAAAGCCGAAACGATCTACAATGCGGGAACAAAGTAGAAGCAATCGAGATACATTTTATTATCTAGGAAAAATAGACGTTCCCTCCGAGTCGGTTAGAAATATTACCTTCAAAAAGAAGATTGAATTAATTGACATAGAAGATTCTGAAGAAGTAAATATGTTAATTTGGAAAATTTTGAATGATACAAATGTAAGACTACGTAAGCGATTGCTAGCTATAGAGAGGGCTTTTGAATTTGTAGTTAATGGAAAACAGAGATAATCTAATTGTGAAGATTTGCACATTAAAATGTACTGTTGTAAATGAGGAATTAAACTATGAAAATGTTAAGAATTTAAGGAAATTGGAAGCAGTAGTCATAAATATTACAAGGGAAATATCCCATACGGATTTGAAAATACTAGAGATGTTAAAAGAAAGCAGGGTGTGTAGACTAATATTATCTTAAGCACTTTTTAAGGAAAAATAATAACCAACTATAAAGTAGCAGGGTTTTTTTGTTTTTTTTTTACTTATGGAACTGTGAGTTCGATTAAATAAATTAAGTTGTCAATGAACAAAGTAAGTGTACGATTTTATACAGATATAAACACAGAGTACTAGAATACTACGAGAAATAACCGAATATATTTCACCAAGATTAAAAACAAGTTATTTAAAACGTTTTTATATAAGTTTCGTAAGAAAAATCTAATTAAAAGACTTTCAACATATATCTTACTATTTTAATACAGAAGTTAGTAATATAAGAAGAAAAAGGATTATACTGCTACTTTATTAACATTCCAATTCCTTGAAAAAAAGATTAAGAACTTAAAAACAGATCATGAAATCAGATTTTAACTCCATGCCATTGACAATTATTTCTTTTGCTATTTGTTTCCAAAAAAATAGGAGATACTTTGAATGGGCTGAAGTTTCTAAAATTCACAATTTTTTAGTCATGTCTACCGAGTGGATTCTGCCAAACTGTTTCATGTGGTCATAGACTATATGTTATAAAACATGATATTTTTCATTCAAATTTCCCACTCCAATGTTTTTATTAATGCTGGATCCACTTTCAACAGATGCTTATCCATGAGAAAAAATGAAAATAAATTTCAAATCCACATTTTTAAAAAAAATATGTAGAAGCGGCTGTGACAGTCTCCATGAGATGCCGCAGGCGGTGCCAGGCAGAACTCTAATGAATATTGAATGAGACTAGAGAGCGGGTGCTGGACTCTTCGGGTTGAATGGTTGTGAACCGTGGTAGTACGATGAGGTGCCCAAACTGTAATATGTACCAAAACTGCAAATATGTACAATTGAACCTATAATTAACCCTAGACATCGTTTTGTAGAGAGGATAGACATATTCGCTCCCACAACTTGGGGATTCGGCCTGGATCGAAATCAAAACTAATCGGTTGGAACAAACGGCAATGGGTGCCACAGCTCGAAGAAAATAATCTTCAAAAATTTGATTACCTGTTTAGAAAGAGCCTGTTGGGGTCAAGGTAGGAACATACAAAGGTAGGAATTTTTCAATTCTAAGCATGGCTAATTTAAATATAGCAAAGAAAAAGGACCTTTTTAATTTGACCCATGAATTAAACGTTGAGATGCCGGAATCTGTCACTATATCAACACTTAAAGCGCTAATAGAAAACTGAGAATTTATAAAAATGATCCTGAGTACGTAAAAGATTTACTAAATACTATAATAGAGGAGAGAAAAGAGAAAATCGAGGAAGAAAGACGGCGCGAAAATCTCATTGAGTTAGAGAACATTAAACTTAGTAGAATTCAAACCAAATTTGGACTTCAAAACGCGTAAAATGTTAACACTAGTAATGGAAGGTCGAAGTCAGAGCCAAGTGGGCTCCTAGACCTGGAAAGCTTACTAAAATCAGTTAAAACTTTAGCATTAGCAGTTCCTTCAAGGCCAAAGAATTTCGCATTATTTTTCAAATCGCTCGAACGAGCATTTAAAACAAAAAATGTGCCGGGAAATTTGAAATCCGAAATATTGATTGTAATCCTTGAAGAAAAAGCTAATAATGCGCTGTTGTATATTGGTGAAGAGATGTTACGGAATTATGAGAAATTAAAATCTCTGATTTTGCTTGAATTCCAACTTTCTTCACAAGAGTGTGTGAAAAATTTCCGACGAGCAAAACGAAAGTACGTGAAACGCATGTCCAATTTCAAACAAGAATAAGATCTAATTTTGAGTATTATCTAAAACTGCGAAATGTCAGCGAGTTTAAATCGCTTTGTGATTTGTTTATTTCTGATAAAATATTCGAATCCCTAGATAAAGATACTGTCGCCCATATTGCTATTCGCCAATCAGATTCGTGGTTTGAGCCATTAAAGCTTGCAAAAGACTGCGCTCTATATTTTGTATCTAAAGAAAAATCGTTGCATGAAACGAAAGTGCCATATTCAGGCCCTGCAAGTTGGCAAAATCGGCAAATCAATCGTCAGTCAAAACCGAACTATCATGAACCTAATTATAAAGATAACTTTAGGCATTCCGAAAAAAATCCGGTAGTTTCATTTGCGGACAAACGATAAAAGCGTTAAGTCAACCGAAGTAAAACAGAGAGAAAACGTTATGGAATCATCAACCATACATCAAACTGGCGGGCAGAAGAAAAAGTTTTCGGAAAGGGAGCTAATTCAAGATTTGGAATTCGCTAATCTTGTTATTAATGAAACACCGATTGAAACGTTGATCGACAGTGGTGCTAGAATTAATTGTATAAAAAGATCGCTGGTAAAAGTACCTAAACAACCTGGCTGATTTATCGAAATGAAAAGTTGCTTCGAACAAACTGTTAATGCAGAAATTCATTATTTCGAAACCGCGCTGGAACAAACAAAAAAAATTAAACTTCCGTTCGCAGTAACTGATCAAATTTCGTCCGATTGCATCATAACGCAAAAGAATAATGAATACCTGCTCGAAGAGAATGAAAAAACAAATTTAAACCATCGCGATGAATCCTGCTCTGACAGAATTATTCCCAATACGCCGGAAATGAAAAAAGAAAAAATGAAAACGAAATTCATTCTAACTCTTTTTTCTCGTCGGAAGAAAAAATAGAAAAAGATTTTCTTTCTGATTTATTTTCAGGGCAAATATATAAATGAGAAAAATGATGTAAAGAGTACTCGTAAAAATTCTTTTTTGCTGAGTGAAAAGGATTTTGAGTGAAAATGTGACCTTGATTGTTCTAGTGAAAATATGAGTAATGTTGATTTATCGCATATTACAGATGCTTGCGTTAAGAATAAAATTAAGGAACTTGTAAATAGCTATTCCTCGAATAAAATAAAAAACAACTAACTTGAATATATGAGAATACATTTATTGAAAGATGACCCAATTTATCCACAGCCGAGTAGGCTAGGATTTTATGAAAAATAGTTGATACACAGATTAAAGAGTGGTTAGAGGAAAAAGTAATACAAACTAGTAACTCAATCTTCGTCCCCGATAGTTCTGTGTAAGAAAAAAGACGGATCCACACGGTAGTTCTTGGATTTTTGTTTAATTAATAAGATAATGATAAGAAACCGCTTTCCATTGCCAGTTGTTGATGATGTATTAGATCAATTGCAAGGAGCCACCGTTTATTCAACCATAGGCCAAAGAAATGGGTTTTTCCAAGTAGAAGTCCATCCGGACAGTAAGAAGTATACAGCCTTTGTCACAAGTACATGACAATACGAATTTTTAAAAGTCCGTTTGGATTAGTTAACAGTCCAAGTGTATTTCAGAGATTTGTTTACACTGTATTCCGTGATTTAATTAATGAAGGTATAATAGTGATATACATGGATGACATAATCATCCTATCGAACAGTAAAATTGAAGGCATACAACGATTGCGAAAGATGCTAAAAATTGCCTCAGAATATGGGTTAGACATTAATTTCAAAAACTGTGAGTTTCTTAAAACTACAGTTGAATTTTTAGGCCATGTCATTCACAATGGAACTATAAACCCCTCACCAGATAAAACTAAGGCTGTACAAAATTACCAGAAACTAAAAATATCAATCTAGTTCAAAGTTTCTTGGGACTTAAAGGTTATTTCCGAAAATTTATTCAGGGCTATGCTAGTATGGCAAAACCCTTAAGTGACTTGCTGCGCAATAATAGTGACTTTAAATTTGGTAAGGAACAAGAACAGGCTTTTAAAACCTAAAGGACATTCTCTCTACTAAACCAGTCTTTCATATTTTTAAGCAGGGAGCAAAAATGGAATTGTACAGTGAGGCATCCAAATTTGGATATGGTGCAATTTTATTGCAGGAATCGGATGACCAGAAGCTTCACCCTGTACACTTTATGAGGCGCAAAGCGCAAAACATCGGTTCAAGAAAAAAAAGTATTCCTGCTATGTCCTAACAATAGGTCAGGCATTAAAAAAATCTCGCAGTTATCTATTAGGAAACTATTTCAGTTATCTATAGGAAGTTATCTATTGTTAAAATTGTCACAGACTGTTCGGCATTTCCAAAAACCATGAGTAAAAAGAAATAACTCCCAAAATTGCTAGATGGGTTCTTGCTTTTGAGGAATTTAAGTATGAAATCATTCATCCCTCAAACGCGTCATGTCGATGCATTAAGTCTTTACCCAGTAATCATGCTCGCCTGTGATGAAGTAACACCAAAAATTTTGGCTGTTCAATTAAAAGATGAATATATCAAAACTATTAAGAAACTCCTTGAATCTGGTAAAGCTGAAAATTACTCACTTAAAAATAAAGTACTCTGTAAAATCGAAGAGGATAGAGAAAAATTAGTAGTCCTTAGAGCTATGCAAGTAGAAATTGTCAAGAAATGTCAAGAATTATGACATTATGTTATAGGAAAAACTGAAAATTTAGTAAAAGAGACTTACTTCTTCCCGAAAATTAAAAAAATGTGGCGAGGAAGTAGTTCTAATTGTGTTAAATGTATTTTAATAAATAGAAAAAAGGGAAAAGGAGAAGGGTTTTTAAACCCCATTTCTAAAGAGAGTGTTCCGCTTGCAACATATCACATAGATTTTATCGGACAATTACACACCACTAATAAGAATTACATGCATATTTTCACTGTGGTAGATGCATTCACTAAATTTGTGTGGTTTTACCTGGTTAAGTTTACATCAGCTGTAGAAACAATGCAAAAACTAAATCAACAACAAACTTGTTTTGGAAACCCATCTCGTATTATTATAGATAAAGGTTCGGCATTTACGTCTAGTGAATTTGAAGAGTATTGTAAAATTGTAAAAATGAGAAAACCGAACATTTAAGCATTACAACGGGATACCCAGAGGAAATGGACAAATAGAAAGGATGCATGAAACCTTGATACCTATTCTATCCAAACTATCAATCGAAGATCCAACCAAACGGTTTAAATGGATAGGTGTTCTGCAAAAGACCATGAACTCTACGACTTCAAAAAGCACAAAATTTTCTCCGTTCAAGCTGCTGACTGATGTGGAAATGAAGACCAAGGATGAGCAACGAATCCTCAAAATCCTGGAAGAGGAGTACATCAACAACCTCGTGAACTGTCGTGAAATGCTTCGAGATGAAGCGAAGGACAACATCCGGCAGATCCAAGAAGAGAACAAGAGAGTGTATAATAAGGAAAGAAAAAAAGCCCATACATACAAGAAAGGTGACCTGGTGACTATTCAGAGAATGCAATATGGAACTTTCTCAAACTAAGAGCCAAATTCTACGGTCCTTATGAAGTGGTAGCTGTCAAACCCCGTGATCACTATGATGTTCGCCAAGTTGGAAACCATGAGGGTCCAAATCTCACTTCAACGGCAGCTAATCACACGAAGAGATTGGACAGTAACTCATAAACATAATCTGTATACAATTTATATTGTGAAAAGTACTGTTTTATGAGGGTTTTCCCCAGCCCTCTCTCTCTCTCTTTCCGTATTCTTGTATCCCATATATGGTGATGTCTCTGTGGACCACAGGTCACGAAGGATGGCCAAGCTGTAGACGCGGTTGTGACAGTCTCCACGAGAGCATGCGGCACCAGGGAGAACGCTAACTCTAGTGAATATTGAATGAGACTAGAGAGACTTGCTGGACTGTTCGGTTTCAATGGCTGTGAACCGCGGTAGCACGATGAGGTGCCCAAACTGTAATATGTACTAAAACTGTAAATATGTACAATAGAACCTATAATTAACCTTAGACACCGTTTTGTACTGAGTTCTTTCAGAGGATGGACACATTCACTTCCACATTTACGGCTTTCAAATAAAGGATAAAAATTACTAATCCAATCTTATTTTCCTGATATTAAAATTATCGAAATCGAGTCAAGATGATATGATCAAGAAATCTATAAACTCCAAGAGAATAGCATCTTTTCTGATAAAAGTACAATACAAAACGTATTCTTTCTTTCACACTTACTTGTTCTCTGTCAAAACAATTTCTTACAGATGCAAAATTTATTGATGATTTATTTATTAGTATTATTATTATTATCATTATTTTTTACATAAGCTATTGACAATCACGCTAGAAAAGCATATGACTTTATCAGATATTCCTTTTGTGAAATGTAAAACTTGCCAATAATTTGTATCCTCTTATACCTGCACTTTTTCTTTTCGTTCAATTCTGCAATATTAGAAAAATTACAATCGCATTAGCAACTTACTGAAAAAAATAATTGCAACTGAGAAATTTTCTTTCAAAACTTTTTTTATAAGAATTCAATTATAGTTTTACTAATTTCTGAATATCAGATGCATAAAAAATCAAAAGTGAATCATTATTTTGATACATTTGAAAAAATGGTTTAATACGCTCTGCAAAACATATGAAACCAGCTGAAACCAGTCCACACATCCGGCATAAAAAGTAAGAATTTTGGATAAAAGCATAGTTGAGAGAGGGATTACGGCTCATTGGGGCCGCAGGCCCCACCATCCGTAAATCTAATAGGTGTGAGCTTTAGGGTGATTGAATTGTTCTTGTTAATCACAGTGCATCATACATGGGTTATTTGTATTTGAAATAGTGTTTTCTTGAGTGTGAAAAAAGGGGGAGAAGTGTTATTTTGTCTGCAATTTATATTGCAAGGGCACATCGTGGTGTGTTATTTGTCTGTAATTTATATTGCAAGGGCACATCGGGGTCTACGTTTATTGGAGGGTTCATTGATGTCATATGTTGGCAGATTGCTTAAGGTGGGGTTGTCGATATTAATAATATTACCATAAAAATTTTGAGCTTGTTTAAGGATGAATTTTGGATAAAAGCCTGAAAGCCAAGAATATGCTCGGAAATTTTTGATCGGTTAATTGAATCCGAAATTGCAAAAGAACGACAATTTTAGAAACAATATTACTTAACAAATTTCATTTATCTAAGTTGCTGCGTGGCACAGTATTTCCTTTGAAGCGAACATAAAGATTAACAGGTGATCAATTCTTCGACGGATCTGGCTCAAAACTTTGATATGGATGTACACTTTAGATGCTAAAACTGTGTGACAAATTTTACCGACGTAGCATTTTGCGTTTTGAAGGTATCGTATTCACCTGCATGCACGCGCACACACACACACACACACACACACACACACACACACCCAAAAAAAAAAAGCCTTCATGGAAATGGATATCGTTCAAAATTTGATAGAAATCTGCCAATTTGGTGTTAGGAAATTCCAACTCAAAGCTTTTTCTGTTACCTATTTCACATACAGACATAATTTCAAAAATGTTTTATTAGAAGGTTTGAATCAAGAAGATTGGGCAGAATCTCGAGTTATTTTTTTCTGGCAATTACATTTCTTTCTCTTTGAATAGTTTGTATACAAAAAAGAAAAAAAAATTATTGCCATTAATTTATTTTTGGTATCCTTTGGCAAAAGTTACAAATGGTCAACAAGTAACTTTGGAGTATCATAAACGTTTTCTTTACTTTCATTTTTAGAAGCCTTCAATCATTCGGTGTATTTATTCACTTTAATTAGTCCACAATAACTGAAATACACATTTTTCGGTACATAGTTCAGAAGTTCTAAACTTTTGCCCAAAAATTAATTGAGGTAAAAATATTTAAAAAATACATTTATGGCAAACTACTAAATCACGTACAAATGCAATTAATATATGCTTCACAAACAAGCAATAACATTCAGAAAAATACCGATTTCCTGTTTACTACTAATATTAGTAGAGTTTTTTTGAATACATAAAATAATCTGTGAAGAGAAAGGACTTTTCCCCTTGTCTAAACAAGCCAAAGGAGATAAAAGAAGAGTCAAGTAAATGGAAAAGATATATTTTCCCCATTCTACAATTTTCGTAAATTGAGAAAACGTTTTCCACTGGCCTCAAAATTCATTGATATCCTGTAAACATTGAAAGATCCGATACCGCAAAGAAAATACAGTCTACGTTCGAGCAGAACTAACGTGGTGACATGGGATCCCCTCCCCCTTAGAAGGAAAATATAAGAATCTGGATAAAGAATAGGTACTTTTATATAAGAACCTTATATAAGAACCATAATAAAAAAGCAGTTTTTAAGGACTTTTAATGACGTTACCATGTTTCGAGGTTTACCTCGGAAACCATAAAGATTTAACTAATAATTATGAAATCGCTAGGCGACGTTTATTTAGCTTAAATAATAAGTTTAAGCAGAATGAGAATTTCTACTCAAAATACAAAAATATTATTAACGAACAGTTAAAAGATAATATTATCAAAGGTAATTTTAACTTTGTAAATTAGAGGTAAATCTTGAATCGAATAATGATGTAAGTAAAAAAAATTTCATGCTTCTTCCCAAACAAGTCACGGAATTAAAGGGAACTACTAAACTAAGAATATACTATGATTCATCATTGATAGAAATTATGAAATGCCCCTCAGCAATTGTTTAAATTGTGGTCCAAATCTCAATCCCGATGTGCTTAACATTATATTAAAATTTTGGCATTAACTTACAGCATTTTCCGCAGATATCCAAGAAACATTTCTGGAGATAGGAAAATTTGAAGAAGACTGTACATTTCTATAATTTTTAGGGGCCGAGAAAAGTGACATTTCACTTTGGATATTCATTCTTTAGGACGCAACACGTGCCATTTGACGTTAAATGCAATCCATTTATTTTAATGGACTTGCTCTGTGATGAACGAATTGCACGTTCGTGAATCAATGGCGCTGAATCTGAGGAAGTTGCGTGAATATCCATGGAAGTGTCTTTTATTCTTAGAGAAGCAAGAATGAATTTGCGTTAACGGCCGACAAATTATTCGAACTTTTTGGATATATGGAATTAAGAATGCCGCCTAGCTATTACTAGATTCTGCTATCCCGTTAAAGGTTTGTGGATTAATTTCGGATAACAAAAGAGATAATCTAAAGATTGCCCGAAATCAAATGCCAAAATTGCACGAAAGGATTCCTACAAAACGAATCATGAGGTATGTTTGTTGATATGTTAGGTCGTCTAATACCTTTCCCAATTTGCAACAAGCCATTAATTCAGCAACTGTGGAAAAACGATTTTACTAGAGATGAACCACTTCCTCTGGACACGGATTTAAAATTTAAGGAGTGACTTCACGAACTGACTTTTGTGTGTACCTCGACTTTACTTCTTTGAATGAAAACATTAACTGTTGGAATTGCATGTATTTTCTTATACAGGACCTACCAACAGTTTATGGTTTGGTGGCTTATTTTAGGATGAAACATTCAAACGGCGTCAAAGACCAGTTCCCTCATTTCCAAATTTCCACTAACACGTCTAAAAGACGATTATCTCACCACGATTGCAACTGCTAGGTACTTAGGTTTCAGCTCGACTTTGAGTTTAATTGAGAATGACATGTCCAATACTAAAGGGAAATTATTTTTTCCTTTGATGTAATGAACAGATTTGTCTAAACTGGATTAAAGGTGTTTCTCCAGAACGAAAGCACAACGTTCAAAATATGGCCAAAGAAATAAATAGCAGTAATAATAATAATAATAATAATAAACTAACCCTATAAATTCGCATTTTTGCACTGGAAAAATAAACTCAGCTAACAAACTCTTTCGTGACATGTTTTATACGTTACTTACACTCGTGACATTATTTATACTTCGTGACATACATTCATAATATCATGAATGATAAAATTTGGTGGACAGGTTCTACTTGGCTGATCGAGTTAGATATAGTAAACTGTGAAGTCGCATTTACTTCCGACCGTGATTTGGTCGAAACAAAAAAGGAAAAAAAAAAAAAAAAAGACTAAAAGTCTTTTTAAAAATGCTGAGGGGCAGTTGAACTCCTTTTAAACTTTTACAGTTATGGTGATGTAAACAAAGTTTTAAGGAATACTTCCAACAGTACACGATTCTTAAATAACTGCAAATTTAATAAAGGAAAAAGATCAGGTCTCTCAAAAAGCAAGTGATTAAGTAAATGCTGAAAAATATCGGATTCAGTTTGTTCACCGACAAAGTTTGAAAAGGATTACCAGGATACGAAGGAACCCAAGTATATTAAAAATAATTCTAGTTTCTTTTTGCTTCAATCCAATATTAACTGAAGACGGATTTATATACTTAGAAGGAAGGTTGCAAAAATCAGACTTCAATAACTACGAAAAACCTCTGCCCAAACCATATTCTCCAAGCTTTTGATTTTAAGAAAGCATATAAGATAACATTATGATGTGTATCACACATACTTACGCAAATCCAAAAGATACTGGATTTTGCGCGATAAACAGACAGCAAAATCATGTCTGAATAAATGCTTAGCTTACAAAAAATTTAAGCCAAAGTAAGGAAGACACATAGTAGCTCCGTTACCAATCAACAGAATTTACACAAATCATCATTTAGAGAAAGTGGAAGCAGATTTCGTCAGTCTTCTTTCACAAATAACACCGAAAAAGGCTTACATAGATTTATTAACTGTAGTTACACACGCAATTAATCTTGAAATGGTTTTCAGTTTAAGCACTGAACATTTCCTTTTAGAAATACAGAGATTTATTTCTAAAAGAGGCGTTATAATTCGAACAATGCTTTGACTTTTAAAGTTGCTGAACTTGGACTGAAAAAACTCTTTTCCAATTTATATGATCCCGAGATTCAAAATTACTTTAAAAAAAAAGGTATTTTATGGAATTATACTGTTGAATGTGCCGCTTGGTGCAGTGAATATTGGGAGGGCTTGCATAAATACAACATGTGTAAGAAAAGTTTTAGGTAAGCTTTGAAGAATTGAACTAATAATTGATTCGCGGCTCCTTATGTATGTATTTAAGGTTTCTAAGGAACTATTTCCTCTAATATATCAAGTACGAAAAAGGTTCCTATGGAAACATTTTAAGAACTATTCAATTAATTCTGGAAAAGGTGTAAAAGAAAATATATCAACCGACTTCAAAGTTCTAACTATGTATTATCTGTCAATGCAACAGTTGAATTTTATATAAATGTAGTAATCCTGATAGGAGATGACAATAGATTGAGTCAGATGAGTGATAGAAGTTCGCACTGGGTGAGATGGAAAGAGAGGAGTAACGACATTAAAAACTGTATCAAGTAATATTAAATGTCCAGTTCGACCGCTTTACAGTTTAGATCTTTATAAATCCATGTAAGGTAAAATTATTATTTTTTTTTTCTTCTAACATTGCATATTCTCTATTTCTATACTGGAATTTAGAGTTTGCCTATTATAATCTGCATTTGTTTATATTATCATGATTTGAGTACTTCTTAATTGAATTGCCGATATAAATATTTCAGAGAAGTGTAATTATTTTATGAATGTGCAAATATTTAATAAATATTTCAGTTAAAATGAACATCATTCCTAAATATTCTAATTTTTTGTACTTCTAATACTGCTTTTGTAGAAATTTGATTATAATAAATATCTTCATCAGGGCAGAAGGTGCAACTTGCTCTAAAAGGAAAGCGGTATGGGAAAAATAAAATTGTTTTCCCAATTCCGGGAGGAATTTTTTTAGTCAGATTAAATTAAATCTACAACAGGAGGATGTATAGATTGGATCTGGCTCTAAGCGATGTGGATTTCAATCTGTATTCTTATATGTTGTGTCACTAGTTTTAAGCTTTCAGTTTTAATCTATACTTATAATAAAGCTCAATGTATATGTGTGTGTGTTGGCGCTCTAAAGGCCAGACCGTCTGAACTACAGCTACTAAATTTGATACATGTATACCTTGGAGATCGGGAATGTGCACCTGGAGTTCTTTTAAATTTTTTAATTAGAATTTTAATTATTAATTAAAAACTAACTTTCCCGCCAAAAAAATCTTCCTTTCCCCACCGCCAAATGAGTAAGGCTTCAGTTCTTTTTTTTTTTTTTTTTCCCCCTTTCCCCATGCTAATGAAGCTAGGCTTAACATTTTTCGACCGATTATTTCAAATGATTTTGTTTATTTTCTTAATGATTGATGTATTTAAAATTAAACATTGTTAATTAATCGATCTTTCAGATTCATTCTAAAGTAATTTAGAATTAAAATAAAACAGAATAAAAGAAATTAAAAATTTCTAATCTGTATAGCGTTACCTAAACTGGCGTAGAAAAATTCACGCATTTGCGTTACCATAACTGACATTAAAAAATTACGCAAGCACATTGTGTTCTGATTGTTGACAACTATTTTTAACGGATGCGGACTTGATTTAAATTACTTTTAGCTTAGTTGTATGCTTTAGTAATTAAATTATATTTATGTTAGTTATATATTTTTTGTATATGCTTATAGTTTTGTATATGCTTAAGTACATCGTTTCCTAAGTAGTTTTTTTTAACCTGTTTTCGACCGATTATTTTAAACGATTCTGATTATTTTCTTATTGTTTAATGCATTTAAAACTAAACATTGTTAATTAATCGATCTGCTCATTATGAATCTGAGAAAATTTTGTTGACAAATTCTTGAGATATTACATTAATTAAGAAAGATATTCTTCAGTCCCATAAGGTTTAAATGCTCAGTGACTCTGTTTTCAGTAATCATATTATTAAAAAAATGCTTTCTTTCAGTAAAAAATATTATTATATTAATTGCAGATTAATCATTTCCACTTTAATTTAAAGCATATATTCTATGGGAACTAACAGAAAATTAGAGATACATATTACGTTACGACTGAAGGCCTATATAATATTATGAGTGAATTATATGACTATCAAAATTTAAAGTCATTTAAATATTTTAAAATATTTCGATAAAGAAGCTATTAAAGTAGGAATTACATAAAATATTTAATTATCAAAATTTTAACGAGCATTACGATTGGCGACCCGGCTGGTCGCCAAAGGCGGCTAGTAAATAATAAATAAAGGCAGATTTGGATCATCAATTGAAACTAAATTGACACAAAGATTATAGAATTTCAAAACAGATTTTGTTATTAGAACTTCTTTTAATTTTTCAAAGGCAGTTCGGCATTCATAAACCCATTTAAATTTTACATCCTTTTACAAAATTTGACATATCCATGCTTAGCATGTTCAGGAATAAATTTATTGCTAACAATAACTGAACCTAAGAAACATTCAACATGTTAATCTTTTAAAGCATAACTTGTATGGACAGCTCGTGTATATTATATATATAATAATAATATAATATAATAATTGTTATTTTAGTTTTGTTTTTATCATTTGAATTCAGATTTCACTAAGTTACATGCTTTTTTTTATTTCCATGCGTAAAATAAATGTTACTGCAGCCAAATTTATGTGAAATACCCTTCTAAGCAATATAAGTGATATACTCAGAATATTTCTCATATGTCCTGCTTTCCTGCTTGAAGAATATTGCTGTCTGGTCATGGTTTAATAAAGATACATAATAGATATAAATTGTTTTAATGAAGACATCTTAATTGTTAAGAAGAGTGAATTTATTTCTTAATAATAGTGTAAGGGAATAAAGGAATTGTTTTAGAGGACACATCACCTACTTCCTTGAGCAGAATCCCCCCCCCCCATATATGACATTCGCTTTCTAAATGAAGCTGTGAAGCACTGCATCAATATTTTTTTATTTGAAATCCTGCTTATACAGATTCAATTTTACCATTTAAGTTAAACTATAGCCTTAATTAAAAAAGCAATTTTTAACTTTAAAATGTTTATGTTGAAATGTTTATAAATACTTGATTTCTCATAAGAAAAAATAATCTTGTTCAATAAGAAAAAACCTATTTCATTGCAGCAATATTTAAAATAACATGCACATCGTTGTTTGAATAAAAATGTTATTAATTCTCAGTCAGAATCATGAATTAATAATGGTTCTAAATTTTTTTTTAAACAATTGAGCTTTAAATATATTAAAATAAAATTAACTTTTCACAGAATATTAAAAATTCAACAATTAATGTAGAATCTATCCACAAGTATATTCAACAACACCGAACTAAGAATTTTACATCTAAATATATTTTAAATTGAATACTACATATTTATTTACCTTCTCGAACTTAAGCCTCTGGACATACTTGAGGAACTACGAGAATATGACGAGCTTCTAGATGAATATGATGAAACTGAAGAAAAGGGAGAGCCTCCAAAAGACCTAGATCTTTCCCTATCTTTGGACCGTCTATGTTTTGGAGACTTAGATCTGAATTGGGGAAAAAAGTTAAGTATTATGTAATTAGTAAGTATTATGTAAGTAAAGTTAAAAGTTAAAGTAAGTAAAGTTAAGTATTATGTAAAGTAATTAAGTATTATGTAAAGTAATTAAGTATTATGTAAAGTAATTAAGTATTAAGAATTCAGCATAATTAATAATAGTTCTTTTTTTTTACTAAACAAAATATAACAATCATTTTTTTTTTATTATTTACTGATGGTCTACTCAATCTCTGAAACATTTTACAACTCTAAAAATTTATGCAATATATCACAATGAAATAAGCCAGAAAATATATGAAAATTGAAGTATAACGTTTATGTTTTTTATTCGACGAATACTCTAAATAACGAAATAAAAAACACTAAACTACCAGTTAACTTCCACCTTTTCTTGCTCTCTTGGTTTAACCTTTTTGAATCCTCTGCTCTTTGAAATCTAGTTTAAATCCAAAACGCAAGTGCATAGTTGAATTGCACCTTAAAAAATAAGCCTCCTTTAAACGTCTTTCGAGAAAAAATAGAATCAATATTAGAATAGAGTTTTTGATAATAGAACTACATGTTACGATGAAATTAACGGAGTTGGGTGTTAACAAAGAAAGTATTCAATTTTATATAAAAAAAATATTAAATACAACCAATAATTGTTGAATATTTTTCAAAAACATAGAAACTAAATTATTTAAAATGTTTTATGCGGTTTTTTTTTTTTTTTGAAAAATCTTTTTAAAGCATTTTTATTGCATATCTAAAGTTATCTCATTACACTACTGCTAATAATACAAAAAAATATTTTAATGCTACTTTATCAATACTTCCAATTTCTTGAGAAAAAAAAGTTACGAATATAAGTAAATAAAGCGTAGATATAAATTTTTTTTTTTAATTTTATTAAAATGAAAATATTTTTTTTTTCTTTTTAGAAATTCTTTCTAAACTCTTTCAATTCTCTTACTAATAGTTTTTTCCAAACAATTAGGTTTGGTTAGTAATGAAAAGTTCCAGGCTTCTTGAGCAAATACATTAAATTTTATATTTAATTTCAGCGTCATCAAGAAATCAGGTAATTGTTTTATGTCATTGATAGCTATTTCTTTAGCCATTAGTTTCTCAAAAATTGTGACATTTTCAATGGGATAATGCTGATTATGTTCTCGATTTTTTAATAATGTCTACTGAACAGACTGCTTAACATGGTCATTCAAGGGGAGAGAACGAAGTGGAGTTCGGATGAGATTTAGTATAATAGTAGTATACATTTAGAATGTTCATTCATGAACATATTAAGGAGCAATAGCCAGCCAATATCTAGAAAATGGCCCTCAAACTTTCAGCATAGTTTATATACTAATAATGTTTCGCCGCTGTCGAGCTCCCGAGTAGTATAGAGGATAAGGCACTGGAGAAGCATTCCCAATATCCGAGTTCGGTCCGGGTTAGCATTTTTGCTATTTTCTATTTGTTTTCTAAATTATTTCAAAATAATTCAACAATTTTCAAACAGTTTTAATTCATATGTTTTTTTTAAACATTCAAAATTACCTAAATTAAATTAACAATTTAAAGTGAGTTTCAATTAATACGATACTCATTTTTGTATGGAAAAATAAACATTTTTTCTTATTACATGAATTATAATTTCTTTTTTAAAAAATTAAGATATAAACGCGTTTTTTTTTAAATTTAAATAAAATTACAGACAGTTTTAATTAATGAGCAACTCTTTTATCAATCAAAAATAAATGTTCATTCACCTAATACTTGAATCGTAATTTTATTTTTAAGCAGGAAAAATAATTACAAACATAACCTAAATGATGATAAATGTTAATTAATTACTGACATCATAAAAATATTTCACTAATTGTTTATTATGTACAAGAAACAGAATAGTAATTATCATGAAAACATTTGAAACAAGGTAGATATATTTTAATATCTTGCACAATTCGTAAATAATGAATATCTACAAAAGAAACATTAAAAGGATCAATTGGAAAAGAAACTCCATTTACCTTAAAAATTTTTTTGTCTTTCTTCAGAAAATAGCATAACATATCATGATATTAAAAATTTTGAACCATCTGCCCACGTATTCCATAACTTAATACCTGTTTAATATTTTTTTTCTTTTCAATTATTAAAATTGAGAATGTTTGTTGATTTCATTTTATTAAATTCAGCTGCTCTCTTAATTATGGATAATTCAGCTGCTCTCTTAATACAGCTTCGTGTAGTTAAAACAAAAAAATAATTATCATTATTATTTAAATTATTTTTTATAATTAAAATAATATTTATCAATTAAAAATTAACTTAAAATTATAATTTAAGAACTGTCTGGTTAAACATAATAGTTTTTTTTTTTAAATAAGCTGACATTAAGAAAAATTACATTTATTCTTCCATGCAAAAAAAGAATAACATATTAACTGAAAATAACTTTAAATTGTTTATTTAATTTAAGTAATTTGAATGTTTAAAAAAACGCCTTCATATTTATAATTATTTTTCTTCTAAAAATTAAAGTATAATCGAAGAATTGGGAGAATAAATATTTATTTTTGCATAAAAATGAAAAAGAAATTAAAACTGTTTGTAAATTTTGTGAATAAACTAAAAATAATTTAGAAGGAAATTTTTTTTTAAAAGCAAAAAATACTCACCCAGGACCGAACTCGGGTCTCTGGAATGTAATGCCCGTGCTTTATCCACAATAATATTCGGGGGCTTGGCAGCACATTATTAGTACATACATTATGCTGAAAGTTTGAGGGCCATTTTCTCGAAACTGACTGGTTATTGCGCTTCAAAATTTTCAAAAATGAAGATTCTAAATGTACACTACCAATATAATAATTTTCACCCCGAACTCAATTTTCCACCTCGAGTCCTCCTCATTGCAAAACATGATATTTCGTTCAATTTTCCATCAGCTGCTTGTTCATAAAAAATCATGAAAATTATTTTCAAAACTCTCCACAATTTTGTAAATTTATTCCTTCAAATACAGGAGGAAAGAACTCTGATTCGATCACATTTTCTAGACATCAAAATGTTTGAAATCGAATAAAGATTATTTGAATATCATCTATATGCTCCATGAAATATATCTTAAGAACAGCATCACATTCGCTCTTTCTGATGCAACAACAACATAGAATGTTTTTATTTTTATTTCACACTCACTTATTTTCTATGCCAAAAAACGCTTTTTCATGATCATAATTTACTGGCGATATATTCATTAAGCCTTTCAAAATTTTTAAAACAAGCTATTGACAATGATGCTCGTACAGCATATAACTTTATCGGATATTTCTTTTGTGGAATGTAAAACTTTCAATAATTTGTTCCCTCTTACATTTACACTGACTTTACTGATTACAGAACATGGTTAAAACTGCCGAAAAATTAAACCGACCTTAGCTATTTAGTGAAAAAATAATTTCATCTGAGAAATTTTCTTCAAAAAAAAAAACTTTTTTAATACAACTCTTGTTTTACTAGCTTATAAATATGAGATGCATAAAAAGGCAAAAGTGGATCATCACTAGGACACATTTGAAAAAATGGTTTAATATACTCTGCAATAAATGTGACAGCAATGGAATAGTTTTCACAAGTCTACTTCCCAAGGAAAACTCCTTCCTTCTTGCATAATTTTAGAGACATTAAGCAAGGCTTCGAATTTTTTCTCATTTTTTACTTTGCAGCATAGTAAAGAAAACCAAATATGCATTTGAGAAATTTTTTGACACAGAGCTACAAGTATAGTAAGAAGATCACTTACCAAATTTCATTTACTGTGTTGTGTTTTTGTGTTATGCACGAGAACGTACAGATGGTCATATAGTCAATTCGTTGATGGATTTGATTCAAAAGTTGATATTGATCTAAACTTGCAACTGATACTAAAATTGAATAAATTTTTTACCAATATAGCTCTTGGTGCTTTGAAGAACAGACAGACAAAATTTCCTGTTAACGAATTTCATTTAAAATTTCATAGAAATCTGCAAATTTGGACAACATACAAAATTTCATTTTTCTAATTCACAGTATTTTTGAGTTACAATGTTCATGGACAGATAGATTACAAAACTTTGCATTTCAGAAGTCTAAATCATCAAGATTCACATATTATATAAATAATGATATTTTTAAATCTAATTTAAATCTTAAGTAATTTTCAAATTTTAATTTTAATTTAGCTCATGTTAACTTTATTTTAAAATGTTCTCTTATTTCCTGATCAAATTCGCAGTTTTTATTTCATTAATTCTACATGTACTCTACAAAACTGCTCACATCAGCATTTTCTCTCACTCTGTGTGAAAAGATAAAAAAACCTAATGATTACAGCATTCATTCAAAGATACTTAAGATTCTCTATCCTAAATCAAAATGTGGCAAAGAAATCCCTATCAAAATCTCATAGTAAAATCACTGAAGGGAAAAATTTTGGTCTCTTCTGCTTGTGTTGCGATGTAGGCTGACGTATTTCTTACCACTTATTCTAAATTATGGTGGTGAAGTATGGTACATGATGAAATAAATTGATGTTTTAAAATTTCAAAAGATTCTTCTATTCTGTCACATAACTGCTGCAGCATCAGAATTAGAAATGGCAAAATAGCATAAGAGGCAACACAGAACAGGCAGGCAGTATGGATATTCTCTTGCTAGTTGACACTTATTATTCACAAATATTGTAGATATATTACTAAAAGTAATAAAATCAAAATCTCTAACAGGGTTGCCATTTAAATCTGAAAAAAAAATCTGTTTTCCCTGCACGCATATACAATATAAACGTTGTGCTAGTTATAATGAAATAACAATATGCTATAGTTTTAATGAGTGGACAAAGCAAGGAGAGGAAGCAACAATTTAACAGTAGCAGAAATAATAGCCTATTAAATGAATGTTTATATTTACGAAAAGAAAAAAAAATATTTATTTATTTATTGCCTGGTACTTAGAAAAACAAAATTTATATATTAAGGGGAGGGGGAGATATTGATATTTCTCATGCTCTTTAATTGGAAGTCACACGAAATAATGGACTTGGATGAAATAAAATTCAAAATAACATTTTCACCATCATGATACAAACCATTTTGTGGTTACTTAACAAAAGACATTATGAAACAAGATTACTTTTTTAAATTTTATTTTTGCCAATTCATACATTTAGGCATCATTTTCTGCAGATTTTTCAGTCGCCAGTTTCATTTGCAATGCTGCTTTGCGTTTGTATGACAACTTTTCTTTTTCTTCTCCATGAACTTTTTTTTTTACTTTCCTAAAGCTTCATAATATCTCGCACATGTTAATTTATCAAACTGAAGCAAATTTTTTGAAATCAGAACATTTGAAACACCTCCATAAAAGTTTATGATATCTTATACAGCTCTTAGACTAATTATACTTTCTTTCAGATTTCCAACAAGCATAACCTTGTTATACTAAATCCAATTTTCCACAGCTGCATTGCCATGTGACAACACAAGAAAAATTTTACAACTCTCCCCCCCCCATCAGGAAATTCTTTGGACTTCAAAATATTAGATTAGAAATAATCTAAGCAAACTGTTTCATTCAATGAATTAAACTGTTCTTTGTATACATTCTTTATTTTTTTCAAGAAAATCTAAAACTAGATCTTTGCACATTCTGAACATGCCGGGGGAAATTTGTGCTTTGGAATAAAGTTGAAGTTGAAGCAAATGAACCATTTTTATTTTTTTTCATATTCTAATTCATTATTCTTCAATAAATGTGGATTTAAATAAGTTGCAGCTTTTAAAACAGCAAGATTTTTGGATAGGTATTCAAATATTGTTTCATAGTAATTTTCACAAATTCTCAACTTCAGTAGCTCCACTAATATTCAAGTAGCTGTAGTCACAATTCCAGTATCTTTATTTTCTTCTCAGCCTTAATAAGTATCTAATATCTTTTCTTCAATTCTGTTTCTTTGACAATATTTTTTATTAACAAGAATGAAAAGAATATCATATAAGAAAGGTTCAGATTTGAAGAAATGGTTGAAGAATATTAGTAATATAAAAGAAGCTAATTTTAGTCGGAATCAATTTCTTCTGACAAGCATTTATAATATTATCGTTTAGTAACAGTTCTTACTGAAATCTATATATTTCTTTATGTTGTTAATAACTTTTAGAGCACATTCGCAAACAGTGACATTTTAAACTTTAATGGAAGTTCAGAAGAACCTGTAACTTCCAAGAAATCGGCACGTCTAGCTGGACTATATTTAAATACTCTAGAGATTCCTCTAAGAATAATATCTTCTTTCCATCCATAGAATTATGTCCATACTGAAACGCTCCATGGATTATGTGTAGTCCACAAGTACTTGGATCTAAAATTTTACTCATTTTCGCACGAAATTTTGTCATGTTTCAAAAATTTTTCATTTATGTTTGATCCATCCATACTAATTTATAAAAGTAACTGTATATATATAAAAAACTTGATATAACTTCTTTAAAATTTTCTAACATTTCCTGGGCGGTCAGTATGCCTAAAAAATATGGAATATATTATGGAGACTATTAGCTGATTCACACCAATATCACAGAATAAGATCCATTTGGTATTTTTGTGAAATGGGATTCAAAGCTTTTCCAAAGCATATTACAAATTTTTTATTTTTTAAAGATTTCTTAAGAGATTGTTGAAAAAATGGAGTTACTAAGAACAAATATTTTTGTACAACTTAAAAGTACATTTTTGGCTATTTTGCTATCAGCGAACATATGTAAAAATATTTCCGATATATAAGTGAATGCATTAAAGGATGAATGTGACGCAACAAGTTTTAATACTCATAAAATCTCAGCTTTAAACGATTGTTCTTGAACTAAAAAGTTCAACATCGGTTTATTTTCGGACATCAAATTTCACGTGTTCTCTTCTCCTGTATTCCTTTTAGATACAAAGTCTAATATCAAGAACTTCTTTTGAACTGGCATGTAGTTTTGTATGTTTTCCTCTTTTGGCATAACTAGTAAGCGTCCTTTTTCCCAAATAACTTAAGCAGTACGCAGCAAACGGATTATACAGAACTTCTTTAAACCATTCAACAAAGTCAGAATTCATATTTTTATCCGTCTAATCCGTGTTAAATAAGGGTTTTGAGCAGTTCAGTCTTAAAAAAAAATTTCTAATAAACTCTGATTAAGCTCACAATTTCTCAAATAATAAACGAAAAAATTAATAAACTCACGTGTGAGTGACTAACCACCACTGCGAAGCTTTATTTATGTAGATTGAATGTTGTTGAAAACGTTAACGAAATGATTCAGAGCAATCCGCACGTCGAAGCCGCTACTTCCCCCAATTTCATGAAAGTTCTTTAAATGCAGGACAATCTCTGACTTTCAGGAGTAAGGAGAGTAGAAATACTGAATGTTGCTATTCCCATCAGAGAAATTTACTCACTTCTTTCAAGTAGTTTCAGAAGTCTTGCGCATGTTCATTAGCTACAATTCGGGAATCTCATGGGAAAAGAATTGCCTCTCAAAATGAAATCAGACTGATTCATACAGAAAAAGAAAAATGTGAAGGAAGAATAATAGGGGTGAGTTTCTGAGATTATACAATTGTGAATGGTGTTGTTTCGTTTTTGGAACTATTGGCAGCGATATTTTATTCTTGCAATATTTAGAGATAGGCAATTTTAGATGAGGGGAAAATAGGAACTAAGAAACTTAAAATTCTCTGTACTTTCTCGTTTTTTTTTAATGAAAATTTTCACATTTTCCTACCTTTTCCGTTTTTTAGATGATTCTTGAATTCCCTGTACTTTCTGGTTTTACCAGTGTCGGGACAACCTTGTCTAATTTCGCTTCCAAAAGCCTTTCGCAAGTCCAGAATGTTTTTAAATATAAAATATAAATACTATGAGAAATATGCCGAATTTTAATGAATAAATTAATCAAATCCTGTATTTACTAATCAATGGGAACTTTTAAAAGTATTTTTTAAATGTTTTCTGACTTAAGCAGAATTTTAAAGATAAACTTCACATGATCTGCAAACTTTTTTTAAAGCACGAATATTTAAATCACTATATGTATAATTTAGACTGTTTCAAGTACTAGTAGGAAAAAGACCGAGTTTTAAGAAATACAAATGAATTTAAAAAAAGAAAAAACATAGATGGATTTTTTTTTAATTTTTATTTACTTTTTTCTATAATTTTCAATATTTTGTTTTCTACAGATATAATTTCTAAGTATACGAATTTACAGCTTGGGCAGATATTGAAGTGCCGAATTCACCATTATCGTTACATCTAGATGAGATACATCAGTATCATTAAACAATATCTCAATAATTTCTTTTGGAGTTAAAACTTTTCGATATCCAGATATTTCAAGCAAGAACGTTTTGAAAAAGCAAACAGAAAACTTAATGTAAATTGAGCATCTGCCTTCGAACACTTACTGGAAACATCAATCAAGTGTGACAGTGATAGAAAAAACAATGATTGCTAAAATGATTCGACCGCTTCGCACTCTTTTACGACCCTCTTTAAAAAGGAGAAGGAAATAAGCATGTGGCATTTCGGCCGCTCGGCCTCATGTGGCAGTGTGGATGACGGACCATTTGTGCCACATTGAAAGGCCAATATAGCACAATATTTGTGTCTACTAGAGGTTAATGATAAAGAAAATATCAAGAAATATATGTGACAATGTACAGGGTGGTTATAATTAAACTTCCCCTATAAAAAGCATCCTACAATGCAAATTGGTGAACGGATTACAATGAATTTGGTATATAGATTATACGCGGGATGCGCTCACGGAATTTCAGGGGGAAAAAATTAGTTCTAAAATGTCCACCAAAGGGCGCCTTTTCCGGAAAAACATTAAATTTAACACAATAAACGAACCAAAACGGAATGCAGAAACAATATTAATATTTATTGACTAGCTTCTGATCACCTTGTCATCGAATCAAATTAAGTAAAGATTAGGGGGAAATAAAAGAACGCTGTTTGAGAAAAAAAAAAGTAGTTCAGGTTGCAGAAACAAGAACAGATTAGGACGAAATTGCACAAGAGGAGCAATTATTAATCATGCCCAGAACGGTGCAGGAAAAGGTGCTCCATGTGACCACCATCATTCATCTGCAAAATTTGGAGTCAATGGACAGTATGTTCAACAGCAGATCGTAACTGATCAGTTGTGATGCTTCACATATGAAGTGTTATGGAGTTCTTTAAGTCATTTAACGTCGCAACACCTCCACGATACCCTAGACTTTTTAAGTGGCCCCATGATCAGAAAATGCACAGATGTAGATTCGGCAAACGTAGAGGCCATGCATTACAAAAGAAGCGACTACTAACACGTTCGTCTGTGAAGTGTTGGAGCAATAGCACCTTCACGGACTCATTGATATGCGAGGACACAACATCCTGCATGCAAATGGTCGATCTAAGGAACTACCTTTGTTGTAGTTGAGGCACGGTAAGCGTCTGCAGTATTGTCATGGTACGATAACCCGAAACGGAACACGTAACAGGACCACGTGTAGTTATATCCTCAAAGAAGAATGACCCAAGGATGAATATCGCCGTGAATCCCCGCCAGACCTTTGGAGAACGTAGGGGAATTTCAGTGTGCATCCGCGGATGTTCCTTAGTCCAAATGCGGCATTTCTGTGTGTTGACAATCCTATTGAGGTAGAAATGAGCCTCCCCGCTCCACAGTATATTCCAAGGCTATGGCAGATCAACAGTCATTCTGTTGAGAAAATTGACTGTAAATGAAAGACATTGTGGCTCATCCCTGTCAAACAGCTCTTGGCTATGGTGGATCTTGTATGGAAAGTAGTGCCTTATGTTAACGAGCACTTTTTGGACGGTGCAGTAAGAATAGCCTGTTTGGCGAGAAACTGCACGTGCGCTACTACCCCCGAACTCTGATGTCTGTACGGCAACAGTTATCTTGAGGGCATCAACAAGTACCGGTGTGATAGGTTTACGTCTCTTCCAGATTGAACTCCTAATGTCGTTGTCGCTTCAAATCTCTTAATCATGGTCCGGATGCATATTCCCATTCCCTATCTTATTTCATGTATGAAAGAAAATCGAGCAACAACATTGGTTCACACCGCCGCGCACTCTGCCAAGGGAGTATGACATCATTATAAACGAAGTCCGAAATATTTTCAGTTCGTATAACTAGTACTGATCGTACATTATTTCTGAAGAACAAATTTTTCATTGCGTTTGTGTCATTTCTATCTATCTATATTATATATATATATATATATATATATATATATATATGTCTATTAGAATTGTCGACTAAATGGAATTGTCTGAACATATTCGTATGAATAAAAAAGCCGAGAATTTACCTTCGAATTTCGAAAATGAAACTCGAAAACAATGAAATAGTTTCCATTAGGTACAACTTAAAATCCATTTATGATATCAACGGATGGTGAAAGAATTTGGAAATTCAATGAATACTAAGTGGAACAGTAGAAAATCATGTCCTTCAGGAAAAAGATTTGTTTGTTGGTGAGTTTCGAAATTAATTTTTGGTTTAAATTTTAACAAAATATATATTTCCCACCTCATGGTGGACTCTTTATAAGTGCTTTTTATTGGCTTTATTACAGAAAAAAAAATTGCATGCCAACATAGCTCATTGAATAAGGTGCCATTTGCCAAAAATAAAAAAGAAAATTCAAAAAATGCTGAATGTCCTGCCACTGTTATGGTGAAAATAAAAATAAATACTACACACATGAGAATGGAACATGATTTTCTAAGAGTAAGTTGAAATTAATTTATGATAAAAAATTTATAGTTTTCAGAAATTAAGTTTATTAAATTCATATTTGTAATTCATTCAGTTGGTAAAGTTATTTATACTGAATTATTTAAAGTTATTTTATCTGTATTATAAAAATAGTTACAGGCATTGTTTATTATCTTTCAGGTATATCTCACTATAAAATATTTATATTCCAGAATTTGACAGTATAATCAAATTATCGCTACTGGTTGTGAAATTTTAATTCACATATTTATCCAAAAAAAAAATTGTGTGTGTTTCAAAATTTGTCATTCAAAAAATGTATAAGATAAAATTCTTGATAAGTTTAGTATTTTCATTAAAACTAATTACTCAAGCCTGACTTTCATAATAAAAACAAACTAGAGTTTATATTTATTCTGACCTTATATTGAATAAATGCTTTATTTGAAAAATTATAGTAAATAATTTTACGAATTTAATCTATAAATCCACTATCGGCATCAGATTTGACAGGAGTGTATCAATTCCAAGATTTAACTTTGAATCATTCCAGAAAGGATCAACTAGAATTATCACTACTATTCCATTTCATAAACAATCTTATGACTGCTGAAAATTTAAGATTTCTTCCTGCTAAAGATTACAGAGAACATCCATTTCAATTGGATGCATGCAAAATTCTAGCAATTAACAAGAACAGCAAATCTCTTGAAGGAATTCCTCCTTTAACTTCTGAGTTTCTTCACGCTACAGTATGCCATTCTCCAGATTATAACATTCATTCATACAATGATGAAAATGCACAGAAGGAAGAATTGTATGAAAAATTGATGAAATTATTTACAAATGATTTGAAAAAATTTGATTTTTAATAAGGTTAGAGACTCTTGTTACATGTTTTATTTCTAAGCAGTTATTTGTTAAATAACAACTTTTAAAATTTGAAATTTTTTCTGTAATTGATTAACATAAATTGCTAACAAATCAGAAGAATATTTAGTTTTGTACTTTGCATGTATAAGATAATGTCACTTGATTAACTTGAGAATCTTACCAAATACATTAAAAAATTCATAATACAAAAATTAAAAGGTAAAATCTTTTAAATTTTTCTAGAAGCATGTTATTCCAGATAAAGGAATTTCCACATCTAGGAATTAATAATCAGATATATTTTTCAAAGCAAAATCTTATATATTTTTTCTTTTTAAATTTTTAAAGGACATTTAAATAAATAAAGGTTGTCCATGAATTGTAGATATCTATCTAGAAGTTCTGTGATAGAGAATTTCAAAAGTAAAAAACTGTGGTGTTAAAATAAATAATATTATTACAGCAACTGATTTTAAGCAACTTATTTTTACAACAGTTTTGGAAAAAGTCGAGATGTATTTAAAAAAAAAATATCATTTGAAGGACAGTGGGAAACAATGCTGGCAATTCTTAATAGTAATGTTCCTATAAAGAGAAAGGCTGGAGTATCCATTAGAGTATAACCTACATCCATTGCCCGAAGAGCTGTTGGAATGACAAGAGGCAGCAAATGAATAACATGTAGTAGTCCATCTAAAGAGCTTCAAGTCTCCCCCCCCCAAAAAAAAGAAAGCATTACCTCACAGAAAATATGAAATATCAACCTAATTCTAAAAAACTTGCTTAGAATCTTTTCTTCAAAAAGCTTTGGATGATTTATTCTAGTTTTATATGTATATTGCACAATTAAAAAGCTTAAATTTATCACAATATTTATTTGTATATTTCCTCTACTTGGGATGTAAAATTTCTTAAAGGAAAAATTTTTTTCTTGTTTCTGTATATAGATAATATCTGCAATGAAAAAAAGTATATTGCGTTAGTATCTGTATTGCTGGAAATATTTCTAGAATTTATTAAGGGATAGAAAACTCTTTATATATATTCTCATATATATTTTGTTGATAAACTTAATATTGCACATATGTTTGAAAGAGTTGCTTCTTGTTATTTGTTAAGAAATTGTATGTTAATTTTATATTCTCAATAAATAGTTTCTTCACATAAATTTTTTTTAATATCATACCATTGTTTATATTGATGCTTAATACTATAATGAATATTTTACCTTTCAAAATTTATTAAATTAACTGAAAGTTATTTCTATAAAATTACAAGACATAAAATGTCTTTTTAAATATTTACACTATAGCTGCAGCTTCTTCTAAATTTGTATTATTGAAAATGTAAACAAACTTTGTTTTCTTTGGTATAATGCTATTCTCGTAAACTATGTGTCAGGCACAAATATTATTTCTTCTTTATTATAGCTTTCTCTAATTGCAGTTATAAATATAAATGCTATATTTTTACTTCACTCAACTTATATTTAAATAAGTTACAGTTATTGCAATACATCATTTGTTTAATTTTGTAATATTGATTATTATGCATGAAAATGTCAGATTTTCTAGTGTTAATTTGTATTTGTTCATTATGAATAAACTAATCGCTTTTCAAAGAAAAAAGGATGGTCGTAAATATTTCAATAGAAATGAAGTATTATTTCTATACAAATACAAATCAAAAGGTAAATTTTTAAAAAAATTGGGAAATTCATGATTTTTACACGCCTTTTACATTTCTGGATCCAATCTTCCAGAATCTAATTTTTTCATTCTTGACATTAATGATTTTTTTTTTTGTGTGTGTGTAATAATTCTGTAGTAATTTTAATATCTTTAGAAATTTTGTACAAATTCAATCATTTTACTGTTCAATTAATCATACTTATTTTTCTCCTTGGTGCTTAGAACGATGCATTAATTTATGAAGAACAGCTTTTTTTTTTGTTCCAAACCTGAGATATATAATTTTATATTGATAGTCATTTAAAATGCAGCATAATTATAGTAAAATAAATGCTGGGATCTTGACACCCATTTTAGATAAAAGTTCATCACATTTTAAAATTCTATTTACTTACTTTAATAAAAAATGAAGTACTTAATAAAAATATCAAATAAGAGCAAAATCTCTGATAGTTTAATTAGTTGAAATTTTTTTTTCATTGTTTAAATGCTATGAATATTTAAAGATTTAGTCTATTAAAAATAGCAAAGGAGAGATAAATTTATTTTTAACATTACTCTGTGTAGCAACTCATATTTATATTAATAACATTTTTTTTCAAACTTTTTTAAGAATTTAAACTGTTTAATAAAGTAACAGATTTTTTTACTGGAAAAATGAAAGCTTTGTGGTAAAGAAATTCGATTAATGTTTCTAAATTGATTTTTAAATTGCTCCCAGCACTATTTATATTCTGATATATTTATAAACCTTTGATATATTAAGAACTAACAATAAAAGAAAATATGCTGTGCAGGATTAAATTGGAACCACTGCAATAATCCAAGAATTTTGACAACCGATAAAATGGAGCAGAAAATGTATACATCAGTAGAACAATAAAGACAGGATTAAAATAAATGATACATAGAAACATAAGGATTTAAGAGTTTGTTATTTTTGACTAGCATAAAAAATCTGCTAAATATCAGAAAACTTTATGTTAAGATATGCCTTAAATCTACCAAAGTTTAACTACCCATTAATTTCCTTTGAAGTGAGAGTACCAATGTCAATACAGAAAGGAATAAGATAAATGTATTATTTATCTCAATGTAAAGATTATAAACAACTTACTACTATAGCAATTTATTTTTTTTATGAATTAGACTTATAAATTATTAGCTGATAATCTGCTGTTGCTTGCATAGTATTTTTAATGTAAAATCTAGTTTGGGATTAATTATAATACAAATAATCCTTTTATTACTACGCACCAAGTGATTGACTGCCTTGTTTATTTGTGTTTATTGGAAGATGAAGGATGTAACATTTTTATTCTTTCTTTCAGCTCTTAAGAAACTATTAATTACTTTTATTCAATAAAATTACTAAAGATAAATAGAAAATTCAAAAAATAGTGGCAGACATATATTGCAAAAAATTAAGTTGAATTCATTCAGTTTATGCCATCTAATTATAAGACGCGTCAAATTCAAGTTGTGTCGAAAATTTAAGTGACAGCACGCCGGACGTCACCAGAGGAGCGAACCAATGATATTGCTCGATTTTCTTCCATACATGAAATAGGGTAGCGAATGGGAATATGCGGCCCGGATACCTCTAGTAGACATTGGTCCACACCGTAGGTTCTTTACATGACGAAATTCACGAACTGCAGCAGAAGCATTTCCATTGTTTTCGTAAAACAGCTTCACCAATAACGCACGTTCTACTAAAGATACCGTCATCATTACAGCCGGAAACATCGACATAAAATATGACAACATTTACAAACGTTTCATACCCTAACCTGTTTTGCATAACGCTTCCTCTTCTTCGTGAGCATGCAAATCTCGACAATTTTTTTCTAGAACTGACAGCTTTTCCCGGCTTTACATTTTATTACTCATAATTCTTGCTCTGTTTTGTTAATATTGTTTCTGTATTCCGTTTTGGTCGCTTATTGTGTTAAATTTAATGTTTTTCCGGAAAATGCGCCCTCTGGTGAACATTTCGGAACTAATTTTTTACCTCAAAATTTCGTGAGCGCATCCCGTGTATAATCTATATACCAAATTTCGTTGTAATTCGTTCGCTCGTTTGCGTTGTAGGAAACTGTTTGTAGGGGAAGTTTAATTATAACCACTCTATGCAAGAAATGGTAAATGAATGCATAGGAGGATGAAGGTCATGTCTATAAATATCATATGCATTTAATGTAAAAACACTCTAATGAATACATACACAGAGTTCATAGTAGATTCTCTAAATTGCATCAACAAGTATAAATAATTTTGCCGCTGAATTTACCATTTCTAAGAAAAAGCAATTAAATGAAAGAATATGTCCTAAAAATCAAGAAAAGCAAATAACAGATAGACAAATCATTCAGAAATGTAACAAGGAGTAGATTTTAAAAAAACACATCAGGAATAAAAAGCTTACTCTCAATAAAATTGTCTTAATTAACTATGATTAAAATATTTTTAAATGTATCAATAATTTACTGTTCAAGATGGCCTGCTCACTAATATGGAAACGCAAATGCAGATGTATCACAAAATTATATATGTTATTAGAAAAATTAACCAAATCTTTCTTCATACCTTCTCCAAGGATCAAAATAGGCTTCTGCTCTAATTTTTTCCATGTCTTCCATACGATCGCCGTTTCTCCAGTGGCCAGTGCTATCTTCTCTTTGATTAAATCGCCTTTCCCCATGTGCTCTCCTCCTTGATCTTATGCCTCTATCTACATTCTAACAAAAAACACATTTACACAATAAGTTCCGTTCAAACAAAAACGAAAAGTCATATTCAGTTTATAAGATTAATGTTTTATCTTTGGGGCAACTGGACGGTTATTTGGGGATTGATTTGATACATTTGAAGCATGATCAGGTGACACAGAGGGCACTTAAGCAAGAACCTCCTACACAAACATCCACGTTACGGGAAAGTCATTTAATCAATAAAAATTTTAAAATTCATTAGACCCACTAAAACAGCAGAAGTCTAATAGGAACAAGTCTCAAAACCATAAGTTAAAAAAAAAAGCCATCGCGGTTATATTGAAAAGTATCAATAATTCTTCAAAACATAATAAACTAGCAAGTCCAACATATAATCATGTAAAAACCAATTTTGCACAAACCAGCATTTACCACTTGTTCTGAAAATTAATTATAATAAAAACTCTTACCGTATATCGAATTTCAAAATTTTCGTAGCGGCTTCCGAAATGTGTTTTATTATAAGCAGGATCCCCATACCTAAAATTGCACACAGAGTTACAAAATAAATTTGTTATAACACAACAAACGATAATCAGATCAAAATGAAATGTAACTTACTTATATAAATCTTCTCGGTTTTTCTTTTTATATCCAAATTTATCATTCTCTTTATCGTTTATCTGAGTATTTCTATCAGCGCTAGATAGAGAAAGTGTTAACCGTTTTTCTTCAAAATCAGGCTCTTCTTTCCGTTGATTGGCTTTCTTTAAAAGTTCCTTAGCCTCTCTAAGACCTTTCTCCCAGGCACTCTCTTGCTGTTCAACTGGAGCAGGTAACAGAGGAGGAATTGGCATAAAATCTGGACCTGAGCGCTGTTTTGTAAAAAAAATTAAAAAAAATACAAGAAGCATTACCAATAATAACAATCGCGATAAAAATATTAACTTTTACTAAAACCAAACAAAATAATTGTTCATAATTACTGGAGCAGATCTGTGTATAATTCCATGCTGGCCTGGAGGGACCATCATACTGCTGATGTGTGCTGTCTCATATACTCTAGGCGGAGTTGGCGAAAACATGTTGTAGTTACCTTTCATGTCGTTGTTCAGGTGCAGGAAACGACATTGTATGCCATAGAAACACATCCCACGATTAAAGAATCTACAAATCTGTCTTGCTTTTGTCACAGGTTCATTTTCATCTTTGACTTCACCCTCCTCAAGATCTTCATCCTAAGAGTATTCTCTATATACTATGCATGATAGTTAAGTTCTAAAAGCATGAATGTATACAGACCATTGTTTTAATAATTATTTGAACAAGTACGAAGAGTCTTAAAAGACTTACATCAGAGCATTCTCCGTCATCTTCCCCGTCTTCAATTCCATGAGTCTATAAATAGAAGGTTCATATGTATGTATTCATGTTCATGTATTACATTTTTTTTTAAAAAATGACACGTATAAAAGTGTAAGTACTAAGTATCAGGAGAACTAATATGACAGAATAATAAACAAATTTTCTTTAAAATGATAGGAAAAATTATTAACTGGTTCATATTTAAGAGATATGCAGGTTGCTAGTTGCTTTAGTTTCTTTAAAATATATGTGCAAAATGAAATAAGGGAATATGTAATTTCACATATTTTATAAAATGGTTATAACAAACAACTTATAATTATTTGTAGCTTGTAAAGTTACTACAAAAAATAAATGCATTAAAATAGTGGGAATACAAATTAATTCGATCCGTTTTCAAAAGATTGTTCTGGCTGTTATGAATATTTCATAGTGACTGCTGATTTCGGTGGTTTTTAGAGAGGTTAGCCATATGTCAATAATATTCAGTTTAAATAGTTAACTTGTTTTTTACTGAGTTAATTATGTACGAGTACATTTTTGTGTTAGCTAAACAGCATTTAAGGGAGGTTTTAATTTTCTTCTTCAATTGGAAGAAAATGTAGCTGAAGCATACCGAATACTTGTGGAAGTTCATAGTGACAATGTTCCAACTAATAAATCATGCAGAGATTGGTTTCGACATTTCAAGAATATTGATTTCAATGTTAAAGACAAACTTCGTTGATAGCCAAAAAAAAATCAAAAGACAAAAAACTGGAGAAGTTACTAAATGAATATTCTAAACAACCGCAAGATGAGCATGAAGAATCATTGAGAGTGACTCAACAAACAGTTTTGTATGGCTGAAATCTATGGAATGGTTCAAAAGCAAAGCAATTGCGTGCTTTCTAAACTGAAATCGAGAAACGTTAAAAAGACGCTTCTTCTCTAGCGTGTAACTGATTCAAAGCAGTAAAGAAGGTTTTATATCGGATTATGATTGGGGACGAGAAATAAATATCCTACAATCCTAAGAAAAAATACTACGCTGCCATTGCCATCGGCCTCAACATCAACACCAAAGCAGAATATTCATGGTTCGAAGATCATGCTAGATATCTGGTAGGACCAAAAGGTAGTTGTGATCTATGAGCTGCTGCAACCAGGTGATTTCATTACGGACATTCAGTATAGGCTACAAACCACCGATTCGTTTAAGACGTGGATTACGAGAAAAATGGCGGAAATACCAGGAAAGACATGACAAAGTTATTCTTTTGCGTAACAACGTTCGGTCTATGTCGCATAAAAAATATTTGGAAATGCTCAAGTAGGATATTTTACCACACCTGCCCCGTCTCCGAACATTGATTCTTTTGATTACTTGGTGTTCCGATAGATGCAGCACGATTTAACAGATCACCAGTTCACTTCTTTCGCAGAAATCGCAAATTGGCTCCTAACTTGGATCACCTCAATAATTTTCTCGATATTTTAATGTGATCAAATTCGAAATTTGACTGAGAAGTGGGGGGGGGGGAATAGTAGCTATCAATGGGCAATACTTTGATTAATCTGTTCATTAATTTTGCTCTAAAATAATACAGTTTTATAATACAATACTCCCAATATATGAAACGTTTAAACATATTTAATCCACGCATAAGATATTATTGAAGGCCTAAGAATAAGAAGCATGGTTCTATAAATATTAATGTTTTAAATTCCTTACAACTAATTTTGAATTTTAAAAAAAAAACACTTGGCCTCAATTAGTCTGTAAGAGACGCCACCATTGTGTGTGTGTGTGTGTGTGTGTGTGTGTGTAGAAAATAATACTAAGAACAGTAAATTTTTTCCAATTAAGAGATAATAACGAATTAACTCTTTCACTGTCCCCTCTGTCCACGAACATTTCTGTTTTTCCTCTGTTTTTCGCCGAATTAGAAGAAACAAAAATAAAAACTCAAACAAGTAAACATTTATAAAGCGTTTTAAACGGTTAAAAGTTTTAAAACGAAGAAGAACGCTCGAAGAGCGTTACAACCGCGCTGCAGAAGTTTCACTTGAACGCGCTAAAAGCGTTACGGACGACGAAGAGGTTAATTTCGATTTCGATGGCGACGCCAATCAAGTCAAATTATATACTATTCAAATCATATACTATTTGAATATTAACATCCAATCAGAGAAGATCGCCTGCGCAGGACATCAGGTGCCTTAAAGACTTCTGAAAGAAGAACACTCAATTCTGTCGCCGGTAATGGACGTGTGAGATCTTGTACTTCTTATGTGCTTCGTTTTAAAAAAAAATACGAAAGCAACCCCTCTTTAGGCCTTGACCATGTTTGGCACCCCCATCTGACAGGCGAACCATACTCTTTATTCAAAGTGTTTTATCTCCTTTCCGTAAATAGTCTACTATTGTAAATATTGAAATGTTTCATTCAATTTAATCTTAATAAATTAATTGCTTGTTTAACTCGGTTATTATTATTCCTTTTTCAAAATTCACTATATGGCAGCTGTTAAGTCTTAAACGTTCTTATAAATGACAAAGAAGTGACTGCAGTGAATTTATATTTTATGTCAAGCACAATACTCAGAGCTGTGATGCATTGCAAGTATGTTACATCTGCTATAAATATAGAAAAGTTTTATGTGAAGTCAAGAATGCTCTATTACTTCTTTAGTGAAAAAGGTATGTTACTCTTATTTTGGACTCAAACCGGGTTACAAGGATAAGTCCTATGCCACACATTTATACTGTACTTCATGCTTTAAAAAACTTTCCTTGCGGATGAGAAGCAAAACAGGTAATGCCATTTACTATTCTATAGATTTAAAAGGAACAAAGTAAGAAGATTAATGACTGCTACTTCTGAGAAGTCCAGACTCTTCATGGAGGAATCACAAGAAAGGAAAAAAGATGGACAGGTACAGTAGAATGGAAACAATCCCAATGAATTTTTTAATGATACAGAAGATCGGGAATCAATTTTAAGTATGGTCTACAGTTTTCTAGATCCAGTGATGAATACCTGGACAATGCTATATCAGGGTGGCCAGCATTTCTGCTGTTTGAATTTTCTTGACTCTTTCCCTACATTTCCAGGACAACGAAATTTCCCTCGCATTTTTCGGATGTTTCAAATATCTTTGGAACAATGTTGCTTTATTTTATTCACTTTAATTATTGCAAAATATGTTCTTAACTTCATTTGAAAAATTGTTCTACTCTTTTAACGAAAATCAATGTAAAATAAAATTTAATTGTCAAATGAAAAAAAAAAAAAATCTTTGTTCACTTACTGAATTTTAGATAAGCTTCAATTACGTAAAACCTTTCCCTTTTTTTTGGGGGGGGGATATATTAATACACTAGAAAATATATACCCATCTAGACCAACCAATCACATCTCAGAACTATTTGTCAAATTTACTCACGAAAAATATAGTACAAAAATATATGCACATTGGTGGAGTGCTTAAGAATGAAATAATATTTCCTTCCAGTGGAGTCTTCACTATCCATACTCATTACCAACATGTCAATCAGAACAGAATAATTTTACTAACAGAAATAAAAATTCATTTACAAATACAAAATGAACTCTCTGCATCAAAATAAGAAAAATTCTTCAATGAAATCAAAATTGCATTCACTTTTAGCTTACCAACTATAATAATATTTTTTTTTTTTAAAAATCGCTTACACGTTCTCTCAATTTTTAACCTGTAAAATAGAAAAAAAAAGTAGAAAATTTGCCTAATGAATTTTTCCCCCCCTTAGCTTAGTGCATTAAAAGAAAAATGTTTTAGAGGTATAAATTTCAAAAAAGACAACATGAATGCATTTTGTAAGTTTTTGTGGCAAACAGTTTCATATACAAACCGTAAAAGAGAGATGGGCTGCATTTTTTTTTATGCAGACCTTCTCTTTTTTTAAAAGTTTTTTGAAAAAATTACAAGAAGCATATGTATTTATAATGTATCAAACAAATTAATTTCTCGTGTCTAATATTATTTTTAAATTATAGAGCATTTTGTTGAATTTATAGGGAATTTTAAACAAACACTATTTTTTTAAATGTCCAAAGAAAATATTAGCAATAACGCCCATTTTATGTCGCCTATAGCGTCCATTCATATTAAGAAATTAGTAATCCGTGTTCATAATGTTTAAAAATAAACAACAAATGTTTTACGGAAATAATAGCAATAGCGGACGATACTGCATAATTCAACAAAAAGATATATGAGAAGAGGGGGAGCATAATTATTTAAAATACTTATTTAAATAAAATAAATTGTTTTGGAATTATAATAATGGGTTAATATTTTACAACGTTTTGTAATATTAAAACACAGAATTCCTACTTTCACTCTTGTAACACACGGTATAATCGAGCTCCATATATCTTTTTAAATAAAAGAGATCCATTAAAGTTTAAAATCATAACAGTAACAGGAGCTTAGCTTTAGTTAGGCTGCCTTTTCCCATAGAACGCAAAAACATTTTTGCTAATTACATCGATACCTTGTTGTTCTGAAAGAAAGTAAACAAAAAATTTCGGCGAAAATATATTTTTATACATATATGCAATAAATTTGATATGGTGGTTAATCCTTTCTCTTCAATTTCATTCCACTTCCAACAATGCTTCGTTCTAATTATGAAAAAATACCAGCGAATTATCAAGTTCGATAAATATCACCGATTTCAGTTTTATATTAAGTTTCCCTGACTTTTCCCGACCTCCCTGAATTCCCTGACGATTCCCGGTCAGCTGCCACCCTGTATATATACAACACATGTTCTATATCAATAATTTTGTAAGTTTAGATCTACTTTCTTCCCGTTTCGATGCAAGACGAGTGATATTTTAGGACGGACCTAATGTAATGTTGAACCATGGTCAGTCGACAAGGACGACATGTGAGCCGGCATCCTCTTTCTCTACAATGTGAGGACATTAGGTCAGAGGGATTTAATGGGAAAAAGACTCTTTCACAAAGAGAATATTCAGAGGGGTTTGGATTTCAAACCTGCACACACACACCCCAGCCCCAAAGCCAAAATATCTCTAACAAGTCACAGCAACCCAATAAAAATCTAAAAAGGTCAAAGAAACCTAAGAAAACTTGAAAAGATTGTTAAATTGCTTTCATTAGAATAAGCGCAGATAGCATACAATTTTAACTATAACAAGACAAAAAAGAAGTTTAAATTACTTTTGCTGAGTGTTAAAAAATGTCTCAGAAAATGTGTGAAAATTATAAGAAACAATTAATAACATGGAATTAAAAAATGCATGCATTTGTCAACACACTGTATCATACTAAAAACATTAAGCTACATATATTCATGTTCAGTAATTCAAAACTGATATTATAAGTCTGTTTTAATCATACAGAAAAAAAAAATCACACCGAAATTTGTTTCCCTGCATATCTGATTACAAAATTAAAATGATAAAGAGCACTGAACCTGAGACAGAAAATTAAAACGATCAGTTGTTTTAATTTACAACGTTTTCTTATTTTAAAGTATTAACAAATGATGCATTTTTAAGAACTGCATTTTTTACTATCAAAAAAATCAGAAAAGCAGATAAAAAGAACCAGAGGCAAATCTTTAATGTATGTCAATATATTCTCCCCCCCCCCCCTCCCCACCTTCCATGCAAGGATTTCTTGTTTTTTACAAATGTAAAAATAATTTATATTCATCATGTGCAAAATATTACTCTTCATGTGCTGTTACTTTTTTATTCAAACAGAAGTTACAAAAGAGCTAGTTAATACACTCTGAAAAAGAGCACATACCTTTAATTCATTTCCTTTTTCAGCAATGAGGGAAGTCTCTTTTCCAGTTTTTTCTATTTCTCCAGTCATTGATGCCTGAGAATCAACCTAAATCAAAGAGTTGCTAACATCAATTAAAAGATTTAAAAAACTCAGAAAATTCAAAAACAGCAACTGAATGTAATTTAAACAACTTGGAAGCATTAGCTTTCAAAATTCAACATTTAAAAGGACAATCGGAATCCTGTATGCTGCCTATGTCAAACTGGCACTATTTTAGTAACTTTTCTTAAAATCAGTTATAGTTACATGTTTGAAATTTTTTTCAGCAGATAAAATAAACCTTTCTCATTATAATGAAATGAGCTTTTGTTAACTTTTGTAAATTTATAAAATATTTTATTAGATACAGTAAATTTTTTTACCTTGACATAAAAAAATTATAAAAAATATGTTTTTTAAAGCTTATTTC
The DNA here is from genome assembly GCA_026543865.1 of Argiope aurantia. Classification (NCBI taxonomy): domain Eukaryota; kingdom Metazoa; phylum Arthropoda; class Arachnida; order Araneae; family Araneidae; genus Argiope; species Argiope aurantia. Next base: position 2,043,306 of record JAPMOR010015793.1, on the reverse strand, counting down.
AGTATATATTAAGAGATATAATAGGTCAGTCATAAAAAATACTGCACATCTATGAACAGTAGATTTTTTAAAGGTACATCAAACATGAAAACTGAACATTTTGAGAAAAATTCATTTTAATTTAAATTTGCTTATCCTTCAGAATATTCCTGGTCCCCATTCCATTTTATCCGCATTATATTTAATGTTATCAACCTCTCTCATCCTTTTAGTTTTTCTTCCTTCCTCTGTTTTCTGAAAATTGGCATATCTTGCTCTGATAAATCTTTTGTTTTCAAGGTATTTCATTTCCTGTATGTAATCATGTAATCTTCAAACTTAATTGTTCCCAAATTTGGAGTTTTACAATATTTTCTACATTAAAAGAACATACAGCATCATATATTCCTAAAGAAAGGCTTTTACATGAACAAATATTTTCTTGGAAAATGAGACCATATGCCATTATTTAGAAACTTGTTTGTATTTTGGATACTGCCATGCAGACATTTGTTCAGCAGCTCTAGATTTGGTAAATCCCTGAAAATGGATCTCATGGCTTCCACAGTGGCAACAGGTAAAAAGTTTTGTGGTGAAAATTCTCCCCAAACAATTCTGCTTTCTTAAACTTGTACTATGTAACAGCATCAGATGGGCAAAATCCAGCTGAGGGTTCTCCTTAATTGACAGTTCATGTAAATATAACACTTCTAATTGCCGTAGAGGTAAAAATAAGATTTTTTTAAATAGCAAAAACTATAAATTTAAAAATGCAAAAATCTCAAATCACGATTTTTTAGGGTTCCGGCAACCCCGAAAATGAAACGATTGTATTATGATGTGTACATCTTTACAAACAAACATCACTACACTACGCAGGAGACTAATCCATCTACCAATAAACACTCTATACGTTCTTTGAATTCATGGGTCGATTTGGGCTATATACATGAGCATAAATATGATAGCAAAGTAAAATAATAACTACATCTTATTGCAAAGCAATTATCAGAAAATATAACATTCTTTTCCAAGTGAGAATGAAATACCAAAAGTTCTTGAAAGCCTATTAGTCAACATCTGTTTCTCCCTCCCTTCCCCTCCCCTACTTTCACACACTTAGAAGGACCAGAATGTATAAATCTGATCAAATTATTTCAATATCAGTTAGGGAATATTGAGTTTTGTAAAACATATAAGATATTTGTTATTTATGGGTTATTTCTTTTATCTATGTAAATGCTGTATTTTCCAAATAGGACTACAATGACAAAGATTTCAACTATTTTTTTATGCACATCAAAGTTTTGTTTAGAGTGAGTTTGCATTGAATACGCACACAAAGAAAAAAAATCAATCTAAACTCAAAAACATAAATCATTCAAATAGGTCAAGCTTCCCCTCTCATCACAATACACAAAATAATATTGAACATCAGATGGATGCAGAATCACAGGATGTGTCGTCATATACCTACGATCAAAAACTGGCAACAAAATCATTCCTTCCAAGATAATATAGCTACATTAACAAGTTAAAAATATTTCTGAACATGAATTTTACAATTCCATAGATTTTGAAGTACTTTACATTGGGTTTTAAACAGAACAAAATTAGTTTTAATTCCTTTTAGAAATTCAACAAAAAAAAATTATGAAATTGACTGCTACTAAAAATGGCTATAACATTTTTTTTTTATAAAGAACTGTGAATAATTTTGAAGCACACTAGTCAGATTGTTACATAAAAACACACAGAAAATCAATTTACGTCTGAAATATATTCTGCATATTGTAGCTGTAATAAAAAGCTTTGATTAAAAATGTATGAACAACAGTGATCAATAAATGTATGAAACTAATTAAAACTTCTTGTATAATTACACTTCTTGCCTCATTCGGGAGAGAAAAAGATTGATCTTCAAGTCTTTCAGTTTTTTCAGGTGAGAGAACTTCAAAATCAAGTTCTCCTTCCATGCCAACAAATGGTTTGCCATCTTCAGATATTGCTGGATCTAAATTAATCACAGGCGAAGGACGGAAAAAATATAAATAAGTAAAACATATATTTCAAAAAATAAAAAACATAAGAAAGTTTCAAAATGGCACTGCATGTAGCATTTACCTGCATGTTCTGGGCTACCAGTGAATGTTTCTTTTTGGTCAAGTTTTTCAATGGATTCAGTTGGTGAATTTGGTATATTACTTTTTTCTACATTTTCAGCATCAGACATCATGAAAATTTTGAATTAACAAACAATCTCAAAAACATTCTTTGTTTCTAAAGAATAAAATTGGATACATTAGTTTAATTATCCAATAATCTATTACTATCTATACAAGTACATTTAATAAAACGAATAACACAATGGAAAAAATTAAAATGCAGTTATTCAAAATTCAATAAAATACAAAACACCAAATAAATAAGCAAATCACATGATGCACTTCAAACAACTAACCTAACTCAATTCGATTAAAGATATATTACAATTCAAAACTAAAATTGCTTATTTAAAAAAAATGTATAAGTTTTAAATTGTAACTATCATACATGAGACCTCTGCATCTAATTCTGATTATTTATATTACATTCTTATTTTAATACAAATTTCTCATTGCATAAAAAATAACCACTTCAGAATCGTTTTTTCTTTGTTATAAACAGCCACCCAAACTCAAGTGTACAATATATGATCAGTTTTTCAAGGATTATTTCGTAGCATACCAACATCTTTCGTTTTCAATCAGCTACAAATAATGTACTCCTGTTGAAATATTTCTCTATTAAATATATTCTTAGTTTTCCCTGGTAGTTGCAAGTTTATGTAGATTCATATATATTTCACTTTTAAGCAACCAAAGAAAAAGTACTCAGAGCTTTATTTATACTCATTGCAAAACAAAGTAACAGTGGCAGTTGGGTATTTTGAGGCCCTAAGCAGTACAAGAAAGCAGTCTTTCCTTTAATAAGATGATTAATTTAGCTTCACATTTCAACAAATTTTTATGTTAATGATTTACTATACGTTAATATTTTTTATTAATTAATCTTGCTAATATGTGTTTTTTATTTATTTATCATGCTTCCACATTGCCCGGCATCCACATTTATATACAATATTATAGATGCAGGAGGCCAGTTTTATAAATATTGTAACAACAAAATTAAAGTAATGAAAAATACACGAACCTCATCAATTATTCTTGATAAAAAGTTAACTTCATCCTAACATTTTATCATTCGCAGAATTTGTATTTTTTTTTAAAGCTTATTTGGGAACTAGAAAAAAAAAAGTCTTTTTAATAAACCTGCTAATGATCCCCTCTCGCCCTAGTGGCCATAGGCAGAGACTAGTCTGTCTAGTTGAAAATACGCCATTGAATAACTGAACCATCCGATAGCAAGTGTGATATCAGTGCAATAAAGGAAACCTGCCAAACTTAATGACCTGTTCAAATCATTTTTATGATAATATTCTGAAGTTTCTAGTTTTTTGTTATAGGAGCATCAATCAAAAGCCTTTATTTTTGTATAGGTATACCAGAAGTTTCTAGAAATTCGGGCTTTGAATAGTCGACATCTAAAAATAGTAGTTATAAACTTCCTTCAAAATAGTATTCGGACACATCTGGTAGTTCGTAATCTAAAAAAGCTCAATTCAATGAAAATATGTCATTAATCTTGGAAGTATGTCCTCTTTAAAAACAAAATTTTTTAATTGCAACTCCCATTTTTTTTTTTTTTTTTTTTGTCTTTTAAATAGTTCTGAAAAATGAGATTTCCTCAGATATTAAATTTTTAAATAAATCAAAACGTGAGATATACAAGAAAAAAAGATTCAAAGGCTGTTTCACTATAAACAGACGTAGTAAATAGATTATTATATTAATACTTTCTTTCCTTAAAGTTTTTATTTCTACCATTAACGTAACAAATTTTCTCTAAGAAATAATTTTATCAGTAGGAGCGATAGAATTTAAAATACACGATATCATCTGAAAATTTAGTTATAAAAGCAAAATGCTAAATAGCATTCTTGAGGCATATTGTTTAACACAATCAAAAACATTTAGTTGGAATGAACTTAGCAATTAATAGTAATAAAAGAAACTAAATTAAAAAGTTTTTGAATAAGTTGAAAGTTAATAATAAGATGTTTATTTCCTTGAACATCCTTTTATAATTGAGACTTACACGTTCCAAGTTTCCATCAGTGGCGAATCGTCCATCAGGACTGAAAAATTGCACCAACCCATGAAATTATACTTGCATTTTCGTTATTTATTTATTTACATGATTTTCCATTCTCAGAGTTCAAAGCTTTGTGCTTACTTTTTTACTCAGTGAGTACGATAAATAAATTAAAATTTGAAGAAATGAACCGACAAACAACAGAAACACAAGTTGGGGCTGGTCCTTTAACAGGCCATGAAAAACCAATGCGCACACAACTGAATAATTGATTTGAAGACTAAAATTGTCCCTTTAGAGATCTCAGAGTTGCAATTTACCAGACCGGCTTTTAAAGAGCGAGCAACTGATCCCCCCCCCCCCCCACACACACACAACCACCACTTCCAACCAAAGTTCGCTTTCATTCTCCCAGAGTTATTCGTTCGATTTTTCTCATTAGTTGTTTATGAATTTCGGTTTCACTTCTTGTAGCCTTGATGGAAACATATTTGGTTTATTTAATATCCATTTTCTTTTATAAGAAGTCGCTCTACGAAGGAAAAAAAGCACGTAGATAATACTTAAAATGTTATTAATTATTAGACGTAATTAATCATATTAATTATTAGACGTAAAAAATGATGGACGTTCAAAAAATATTTTCGCAGTTTTCTCTAAATGAAACACTGAATTAAAAAATTTAAAATTATTATATAAGGAGCTCTATGCCGGATTTAAGCATTGTTTAAGTTCAGGAAAACGTAGTATCAGCGAAAATTTCAAACAAATTTATTTTAAACATGTTTTGGTTATACAAGTATAATGAAATAATAATAATAAAAAAAACTATTCTGTTTCCCCTATTTTATGTTGAAAACAATGCTTGAACTATTGATGGTGTAAATGATTTACGCCATCACCTTCCAAAAATAAAACATGAAAATTTTGAAAACCGTTTAAGAAATAAAATGCATGTAGCGATGTTTCGTAAAAACAAATTTCATATCTGGTTTTCTTAATGGCACGACCATATCTGGATACGTGAGGCTTATTAGCCTCCAAAGAATCTGAATTAAGAGAGTTCATGGATGATTCAGTCAGTTCAACTTTCTGGAGTGATAAACTCGTCAAGTCATTTCCACTAATCTTAAGTGGAAACACACGTTGGGTTAGACAAATTAGAGTACTATACTGAGTCTTTAATTTTACAGTTCTCACCAGTCCATCCTTTCCGTAGAATCAGTTCTATTACCCGAGATAAAGACCACTGAAGACACCTTTTCACATCGTTCCCTGTGTTACGTAAGCATGTTGCCCCGCCTCTCACTTGTAACGCCCTCTAGCGGTATATATAAAAAACCATCAGTCTTTGTAACATCATCGACGTAGCAGCACGCCGAAAGGAACTCCCGAAAACGGAGAAACAATAAAATCTTTAAAAAACTAAAAAGGTCCGTCATCATTATTGAACCTCTCCATTCTGGTCCTAGCGACCCGGAGACGGATTAGCGAAAATATGGAAAAAAATAAAACTCAAAAAGCCAAAGAGTTAAATAGAAATCCGTGGAAGGATAAAAGCGAAACTAACAGGTATTAAAAAATTTGTTGAAAGTAGTTCAACGGTTGAAGAAGAAAATAAATTTATATTCAGCTGTCAACAAAAGCTGGCAATTGTCGAAGAAATAAAAAATGAATTAGAAATTTTATACAAGGATTATTTAGAAATCGACGAAGATGAAACACTTAGCCAAAAGTGCGATCAAGAAATGTTGGATATCGAAGAAGAAAGAAACGAAATAGAGGTAAGTTTGAAATGTTTCATCTCTAATTATAATGTTAAGGAAAATGTAATTCATAATATAAATGATCAAAATTCAAATTTGAAAGCCTATATCAATATTGAATTAAAAACGAAACTTCCGGAAATTCTTTTACCGCTATTTTACGGAAAAATGGAAGAATTCAGTAAGTTCAAAAATCAATTTATGTGTCTAATAAACGATAATACCGAATTAACGAATGATCATAAGTTATTTTATTTAAAAGCTGTCCTCCGTGGTGAAGCTAAATTTATAGAAACAGGTGACGATACATTTGAGTCACTGTTTGCTGCTCTCGAAGAACGCTTTGAAAATAAGCGAGCAGTTGTTGATATTCACATTCGAAATATGCTAAAACTAGAAAAATTAAATTTTGAGTCTGCAAAAGGCTTACGAAATATCACAGACACAATAAATAAAAGTTTGAGAGGTTTAAAAAGTTTGAATTTAGAATGTAATGGCTTAACAAATGCTATATTAGTAAATATAATATTAGAAAGACGACAAAAAGAGTAGAAAGGCATATGAAATGTCCATACAATCAAAACAAATACCTTCATTGAAGGAGCTCTTGCAATTTTTAGAATCAAGAGCGATGGTACTCGATCAATTAGGGAAATACCCTACAAGTAACAAATTCCCAAAGGAATTTCAAGGCGCAATAAATAAGCCAAAAAACTTTCTTCTTAATGCGAATAAACTAAGTAATGTAAAGCCATGTACTTCATGTAAATTTGAACATCCTTTACAAAGATGCTCTGAATTTTTAAAATTGAGTGTTTCTAAAAGAATCGAGCTTTTAGAAAAATATAACATTTGTAAGAACTGTTTGAAATTGCATAAGCCACCCTGCAAATCCACATTCCTCTGCCGAAGCTGTCAAAAGTCAGGCCATAATTCTTTGATACATCTGGATACGCGCCTTGCAGAGGTCACGCCACCAGGAGTGGGGGAGCAACTTAATGTAAACAATGAAACTTCTAGCTCGTCAAGGTTGCCACAAAAACTAACCACTGATGCTGAGTCAGTGGAATGCTGAACTTAGAATCTTTTCCTGGTGATAATACAGATGATTCAGTCGAATCAAAAACATATGAACAAACTTACTGTGAGGAACATTTTCTTTCCACTCATAAGAAGGATAGTACCGGAAGATATGTTGTTAAATTACCAATAATTGAAGAAAAACGTTCTATACTAGGCGATTCAAAAGAAATGTCAGAAAGGCGTTTAAATTTACTTTGCAAAAGATTATATAAAAATAAAACAATGGCAATGCAATACAAGGCTTTTATGGATGAATATTTCCAGTTAAATCATATGGAAAGAATTTTAGATTCTCCTGAAATTTCCAATAGTGAATATTATATTCCTCATCATGCCGTATTTCGCCCAGAAAGCACATCAACACCCTTGCGTGTCGTATTTGATGCATCTGCAAATTCTAGCAATGGAGTTTCACTTAATTCCATTTTATTGAACGGCGGAACAATTCAACAGGAACTATTTTGTATCATCTTGAGATTCCGAACATATCAGTTTGCATTTAGTGCAGATATAAAGAAAATGTATCGCCAAATTTTGGTCGCAGAAGCCGATAGAGACCTGCAAAAAATTCTGTGGAAACCTAATAGATTTGCTCCTGTGGAAACATACAGATTACGGACTGTGACATGTGGAACAAAATGTGCTCCATTTTCAGCCACCAGAATACTCAAGGCATTAGCTGATAAAGAAAAAAATGAATTTCCTCAAGCATCTGCAGCACTTCTTACTGATGTTTATGTTGACGATATTTTAACTGGTTCAAATAACTTACTAGAAACCAAGGCTTTACAACAGGAGTTAATAGAACTTTTAAGTAAAGGAGGCATGCAACTTCACAAATGGGTTTCAAACCATCCTGGATTATTAGGGAATAATCAAAACTTAAATTTTGAATTTCCAAACTTAACAACAGTTAAAACGCTCGGAATACAGTGGCTTCCCACATCAGACATTTTCATGTTTGAAGTGACTGTCAGTTTGAATAACAATTACTCAAAGCGGGAAGTCTTTTCAGTCATAGCAAGACTTTGATTCTTTGGGTCTTATTAGCCCAATTATAACTAGCGTAAAGATGTTTCTTCAGAGACTTTGGCAACAAAAGCTAAATTGGAATGACACAATTCCGCAAAACGATTTGAATGACTGGTTAAATTTCTTAAAAGACTTACCGGCAGTGAGCCAATTAAAAATTCAAAGATGTGTTATCATCAAGAATCCCACCACCATAGACCTACATTGCTTCTGTGATGCCTCAAATAAGGCCTACGGTGCAGTCATCTATGTGTGCTCAAAAAATAAATCTGGTGAAGTGAAAACAAGTCTTTTGTGCAGCAAATCGCGAGTGTGTCCAATCAAGGAATCACTACTTTTGACACGACTTGCATCAAAGGTGATTTCGATCTTACCAGTGACATTAAATCACGTCTATATGTGGTCAGAGTCCACAATCACCTTAGCTTGGATAAAAACTCCCCCAGAAAAATTGAAACCATTTGTGTCCAATCGTGTTAAAAAAATTAACAGTTTGTGTCCAAATTATGACTGGAGACATATTAAATCTATAGGCAATCCAGCAGACTTAATCTCTAGAGGAACGTCAGCAACAAATTTGATAAACAGTCAAATTTGGTTCAGTGGACTACAATTTCTACAGTCTGAAATTCCCCATAAAAAGGATGCTGTAAATTGTAATACAAATAATGATTTTCTGAAGGAAGTTAAAACTTCTTGTGAATTAATTTTACTAACTAATATTTCTAGTGATTTCATTTGTGATATTTAAGTAACAACTATACTAAAATTTGTCGAATTGTAAGCTATCTTTTCAGATTTATTAATAATTTGAAGTGTTCTTCTGAACGTAAAAAAGGTAAGGTAACAATAAAGGAAATTCAAGCAGCATCCAACTTCATGGTAAGCAAGGTGCAGTCTTCTGAATTTTCAGAGGAAATTAAAGATTTGTCAAAAGGTATTCATATTAAACAAAGTAAGATTAAAAATTTAGCACCATTTCTAGATGAGGATAATATTCTTCGTGTAGGTGGTCGTTTGCAAAAGTCTACATTAACTCAAAATAAAAAGCATCCGAAGCTTCTTCCTGCCCATCATAGACTTACAAAAATAATTATGGAATCTTTTCACAAAAGGTATTTACATGTAGGTCCCCAAACCTTACTCCATCTTGTCAGACAGGAATTTTGGCCAGTTGGAGGAAGAAATTTGGCTAGAAAAATAGTTAATGAATACATTGTTTGTTTCAAAAATAAACCAGTAAGTTGTAATCAATTATTAGGAAATATGCCAGCGGAAAGAGTAACTCCTATCCCACCATTTTTAAATTGTGGTATCGATTGTTGTGGACCATTCTTAATTAAATATAAAGGCCAACGCAAAGGTATTTTTCAAAAGATTTATATTGCAGTCTTCATTTGTTTCTCAACTAAAGCCATACATTTGGAATTAGTTACCGATCTAACGTCTAATGCTTTAATTGCAACTTTAAAACGCTTCTTTGACCGACGCGGTAAATGTGCATGTTTATTTTCGGATAACGCAGGAAATTTTGTTGGAACAAATTCAGAATTAAAAGGATTGAAAAAATTAATGAGTAATCCTGATGATACTTTAAATAATTATTTAACTACAGAAAGTATTGATTGGAAATTTATTCCTCCAAGGCCACCTAATTTTGGAGGCTTGTGGGAATCAGGTGTCAAATCTTTTAAATTTCATTTAAAGAGAGCAGTAGGTTCTATAAAACTCACATTTGAAGAATTTTTAACATTAACTGCAGAAATCGAAGGTATTCTAAATAGTAGACATATTGTACCTTTATCTACGGATCCTAATGATTATACAGCTTTGACTCCGAGACATTTCTTAATTGGCCGTCCAATAACTTCAATTACTGAACCACAATTAATTGAAAAATCAGATAATTATTTGTCAAAATGGCAAAAATTAACTAAATTAGTACAACAAGTTTGGAAAAATTGGAAACGTGATTATTTGAATAATTTACATCTTAGAAACAAATGGCAGTTTGCTAAGAATAATGTAAATCTTAATGATATGGTTGTAATCAAAGAACCAGATTTACCTCCATATAAATGGAGACTGCGTAGAATTCAAGAATTAATAAAAGGTTCAGATGGTTTAGTCAGAGTTGTTGTAATAAGAGTTTTGAATGGGGTTATTAAAAGAGGTATTAGTCAAATATGTTTACTCCAAAACAATTAATTGGATTTACATATTTATATGATTGTAAGATAATATATAGAGACTTTAACTCATTTGTATATATAAGAATTATTTCAGTATTATTTTGTGTAAATTGGTATATAAGAATTATTTCAGTATTTTTTTTCTATTTTATTTTATATTTATTCATTTTTTGTAATAATTCTGTCGAATTTATTTTGATGTGTGAAATTCATATAGTGTCTGAATGTTGAAATTGTGCAATTTCAAGGCGGAAGTATGTTACGTAAGCATGTTGCCCCGCCTCTCACTTGTAACGCCCTCTAGCGGTATATATAAAAAACCATCAGTCTTTGTAACATCATCGACGTAGCAGCACGCCGAAAGGCAAAGCTCAAAGGAACTCCCGAAAGCGGAGAAACAATAAAATCTTTAAAAAACTAAAAAGGTCCGTCATCATTATTGAACCTCTCCACCCTGTTAAGAAAATATCTCCTTCGCGAATATTTGATGACTGAAGAACTTGTTTCTGTCGTTGAATCAGCTGCCCCAGATCATCGCTCCTAAATCGTCGTCTCAACTCTTCGATTACTTTGGCTCGAAATCATAATCTTTTGAGGTAATGATTAGCATTTCGAATATCTGAATCTTTAACCTCAGCATCTAATCTATCAAACAGAAACATTGCTGGTGTAAATGGAGTAAGATCTTGCATGTTTTCAGAGAGATACGTTTACGGACGTGAATTAACGACCTCTTCACATTCGCATAAGATTGTCACCAGTTCCTCATAGGTAAATATGGCTTTGCCTAAAGTCTTTCTGAGAATCTCTTTCACGATTTTTACAAGCCTCTCCCACCAGCCAGCAGTGGGTGGTATAAATTTCCAAGTTAAACGTTGTATCTTTGCAAAGCGAAAAATTTCATTCCTGTCGATAGAGGAGATTTCCATTATAGGCTCCTCTAAAATTAGTGCCGTTGTCAGAACAGATTAATGGAAGTCTTTCTCTTCTATCCACGAAATGAGAAAAAAAACAAAAAAGCATCTGTGGAGAGCGAAGAAACTAATTTCAGATATAATGCTCGGTAAAGGGCAAACGTGTAGAGGTCAGCCCAAACGTTGTCACCCAGTTTAATGTACAGTGAGCCCAAACGTGTCACCCAGTTTAATGTTCTGTCACCAATCTACATCTAACCCTTCAAACACGACTGCACTTTCCAACTCAGTCAACAGGCATGGAACTGTATAAGTTCATGGTAGATTTAGTCTTAAATCTAATACACTTAGCACAAGCATTCCATATTTTCCGGATAATTTTCCGACCACCTAATATCCAATACTTTTCTCGTATTATGCTAAGAAGCAATTGCGTCAGTGCATGATAATTCTCATTATGGAAATTATCTACAAGTCTCTGGATAAAGGTACAATTGTTAGGCAGTAAGATTGGTGACAGAAAATAAGGAGTATCTATACATTCAGTAATTCGAGTTTGCTTTCACGAATGGCATTATTTTCAACGTTAAATACACACAGATTGGGTATAGATTTCTCATCTGGAAGACTTAACCGGATCTCCTCTAGTGTTAATTCGCCTTTCTTTCTCTCATTGATAGTAGTTCTAGCATTATTAACAAATCTTAGAACACAGGCTACTAATCTTACGATTGAGTGAAATTTGGAAAATTTCCTAGCGTACCACGATACCTTTTCTTCTGACAAATTTAAATTACACAGTCTGACTTTTCCTTTCTGAAGAAATTTCAGGAGTTTCGCAATCAATTAGCTCAGTTGTGGGCCACATATCTGGCGACTCGAATAACCATGAAGGACCTTTCCACCAACGTGACTCAACCAAATAATTAGGCGAGCATCCTCAAGAAATAAGGTCAGCGGGATAGATTTTTTCTTGTACATGCAGCCATTCTTTATTTCTTTAATTCTATTCGATACGAAAACTGACTATTCCCCCTTTTTCCCTAAACCAATACAATACAACCATGGAATCACTCCAAAAAATGGTTTCCATTTCAATAATGTTAAGTGCTTGTTGCACCGAATGTGCCAACCTGGCCTCAATACAGCATGTCATAAGCTCTACTCTAGGGATTGGCACTTGCTTTAAAGGAGCCACTCTTGCTTTTGCCCCGATAAGCGCAATTTTTAGACCTTGGGAAGTATCTGATCTCAAGAATACGCAAGCTGCATGTGCCTCTTTACAGGCATCAACAAAAACGTGCATTTGAGTGGTATCATTAATTTCAAAATAACGTGGAATTCCTACAACTGCGAGTTGATCTATTTCACTCCACCAGTTTAGAAAGAGTTTCACAATATTATTAGACAAATGTGAATCTCAAGATAATTTTAATTTTTCCCATTTCTTAAACACAGCCTTATAATCCCTCTCGAAGTCCGTTCCGTTGCGCACGTTCGCACATCTTTTTATGCCGCGTCCAAGTCAGTTCTTTATTGGAAGGTAACTCAATAGCATTGATTTAAAAGACAAACTAAGTTCGTATCTACCGTTCAGCAGAATTTTCATATTGTTTTTAAATTCCTCAATCACTTTTTTGAATGATTGTTTTTATTTCACTTCTGAACTGGATCAAGAATTCCAATGCTTTCGAGACTCTACAACTCTTTGATAGACAAATCTTTAGCGTGTAAAGACATAACATTTAAAATAGTATCACTGTACAACCCATATTAGCAACTTCTTGTTTCCCTGTCAGAATATATACTAAACGCGTCTTTAACAAAAACAAACCCGATCCAATTTTATACTCATCTAAAAATAAAAAGCCAACAATATCCGCTCCCATCAATAAACCAATTTCGCAGTCATCAGATACTAGATCTGACAAAATTCTATCCTTTTTATTCAACTCATTAATCACAGTAGGGTTACTAACTTTTGGCACTGTGCCACAAATCCTCTTTTCCGCGAAAGCTGTAATATGAAGATTGTATGAGTCATCTAGTGAACTAATAAGCAATTCATATACATCATAAATCTGACTCTGCGTTTTTCTCCCCCTAATATATGTTGCATTTTTATCTTATTATTTGATTTAATGCCCAACTTCTCGATTGTATGTTTGGAAATGAAGAATACTGAGATCCGCTATCAATCAAAGCTCTGAGTTATGACTTATTCGCACACACTTTCACAATTAAAGTCGTTAGAAATACATTATTTTTACTACAACTGTAAGATAATGAATTAGTTTCAATTATATCAGACTTATTCGTATGTTCTTTAGGATGATCACACAATAAGTAATGGTGCGGTTTGGCATAATATATGCATGAATTTTTTACTCCACAAAATTTTGGAAAGTGCGAAACAGAGAAACAACAAAAACATGCACGATTTTTCGAAACATACTTTTTCTTTTTATCAAGAGACATTTCTAGATTCTAAACAATCCTTGGAAGGATGCTTCTTATTACAAAAGATGCAAAGCAATTTTCGCATACCTATGCTATTCCTACTCTGAGTGCTTACCAGTGTCGCAGCGGTAGGGTAGTTATCCCATTTATTTACGGCTTCTTCTTTCTTTTGATTGGAAAGAGAACAGAAATCACTTTGCGCTAAGTCTATCATTTCTTCGCCTTTTACTTCGTGTTTGAGAAAATGCATTAATTTCTCCAATAAGCGGTTTTCAATATAAGATTCATCTTTCATACTTCTGTTTCGTTCCCAAGCTATCAATATTTCTCAGACTTCCACTAAAAAAATCACCATATTTTTCTTGGGTACGTCCAAGACTCTCCAATGCTTGTATCTTGACTTCTAACTCATCGCACAAAGCAGGTAGATCCGATTTCGAACGTCCGGAGGCGGTGTTTTTCATAACCAGGGGTAGCAAATCTTTTACGTATATATGCACTATAGTCTGTGCAATTTCTGTAGGCGTTTTCAAGGACACTCTTTTTTCCTACTCTTCACTCTTTCTCCTTCTCATTTGAGATGGTTTCGACAAAGCTTTTTTTTTTTTTTTTTTTTTTTTTTTTTTTCCCCCGCCGGTACGTTTCGGGTTCGGTTTGGTTTAGTTATATTAACGTCCATTTGAAGCAACACTTGGGCTATTTTGGGATGGACCTCGTAATTTTGAACCACGGTCAGATGACGAGGACGACACCTGAGCTGGCACCCCCCTCTCCACACCACACCAGCGGGAGGACGTTTGATCAGGACGGATTTAACGTTCAACAGACCCCCTTACACGATGGTTCTTCGGTGGAATCGGGTCTCGAACCTGAAACCCTCCGGTTCCGAAGCCGAGACCTTACCACCAGGCCACCGCGGCCGGTACGTTTCGGGAATATCTTACCTTCGGAATACCTACACAGCTGTGTAAAAAAAAAAAAAAAAGTGACATTGTTATCTGCCTCAGCGTTGCGAGGCAGACAACCGGTTACGAGGTAGAAAATTTGACCTTGAACCGTCTACAGAAAATACACAGACTATAATAAATCGTCACGTCCGAATCGCTCTTGAAGCTGTGAGATCGCTTTTGGGTAATTTTCAGTGTAGCAGGAAAACTCTCCACCACGCAAGCCGCTTTCGATTTAGGCATAACGGCTTGCAAGAGATACCGCATTTTATCCTCATTTGGAATACCTGCGTCATCGTGCATTTTCCGAAATTGACTCCAGAATGCTAAATAATCCTTAGCATCTCCCTTAAACTTTTTACGCTCTATCTTCGGAAGCTTTAACTTTCTCCTTTCAGAAAATTCTTTCGTAAATGTATCTTTCGAAGACACTTGTGCAATCTGAGAGCACAGCTCAAAATATCTGTCTCTTTATTTTTCAGCAGACAGAGAATCTCCATACGTCTCTTCGGTGTATTGATCTTTCAAAATAAGATTAGTTATTTCTACTTGGCACTTTTCCAAGCGTGTAAATTTATCGCCAATTTGCGATTTTAAAACACCGAAAGTTCTTTCATATTAGGAGCTTCTTTATAGCTCATATTCAATCTTCTTAGCACAAGCCGTAAATGACGTACGACGCAATTTTCTCTGTGTTTTAAGCGGTATCACATCCATTTTTCAGGCTCAAAATATTAATTAACGGCTAAAACGTGGTTGGGCGCCAGGAATTATATAACGTGACTCTATGCTACAAGCTACTTCATGTGCAATAATATTTGCTAATATAGCTAAAAAATATTTGCTAATCACACATATTGTTACTCAGTTTGATTGGTCGGTAGTTGCAACTTCGATTTTATAAAGAAAGGAATAGAAATTGAACATTTACAATATTTCAGAGAAGTACTGGAATGCCGAACAAGAAAATAAAATTATTTGCCTGCACTTGTGTGCTTTATTAAAAGAATAACATATTTCAATAATAAAATGGATATCCTGACTATTTATGCAGCATGTAACCTTAATGCCGACTTAGCTATTGAGGAATACACACGTCGTTTTCCAAATTCCCCCCAGGAAGTGTAATCACTTTTGGAATGGTAAAAATCTCACTCTGACCAAGAAGTCCTTCATCGGTGGCTATTTTCAATAAATATACGGCGTAGCATTTTTATAGAATCAGAATGCACAACAGAGTGTCGAATGGTAGCCAATATATTCAGTCAATTCCGATTGGCATTAAGTCTGAACTAAGGGATGAATTCGGTTTGACAATAGTTGTAGATCTTAGTCAACAAATTCAAAACGTCTCACAGGAGGTAACACGAGATGAACTCGATCACACACGTGCAAGAACAGCGAAAAGTACGCAATTTTGTACAGGAATTGAAGATGTTGATTTTGAGCACTTTTTCAAGTTTTTCAGCACTTCAATTTATGTATTATCTGGTCTTTTTTAAAAATTTAATGAAAGTTAATAAATGCAGTCTTATTTTCTGACTCTGCCCTTATAATAATCTTTCGCAATATTCTCTAAAAATTTAAAGTTTCGCTCAAACACTAGTTAAGATAATGGAAAAATTATCAAAGCCAATACATTAGCCTTTTTGACAGAAGCATGAAATTTTGTGCCCTTATAGATGATGAGTGTAAGAGAACCAATTTAGCTATGGGGGCTGTATG
Organism: Argiope aurantia; assembly: GCA_026543865.1. NCBI lineage: Eukaryota > Metazoa > Arthropoda > Arachnida > Araneae > Araneidae > Argiope > Argiope aurantia. Next base: position 2,027,014 of record JAPMOR010015793.1, on the reverse strand, counting down.
AAAATTTTATTTTTATAACTTTTTACTGTCCCTCTCTGCAGAAACTAAGTATTTTCATATGTTTGAGTAACTATAACTGGAAGTATATGCTTATTTGCAATAGTTAAAGAAATAAACTTGTTACACTTTTTTGGGTATATTGTGTATATATTAACATTGAAAGGCGTACCTTGTTTCCCATTTAATTTTTCAACGAATTTTTATACCTGCCAAAGAATTCTCTTGTAAAGTTGAGAAATTGCCCAAAGAAATATGCAGTTCTCAAAAATTTTAGTTTTTGACACAAAACTTTTAAGATATTTGACTGAAACATATAACATTTGGAACAATGATGTTTTAAGACTTGCTCTTTCGATTAGCATCAAGCTTTTTGCTTTTTCTAAAAAAAACTTCTTTAACTTATCAATTTAAAATATATAGTTATATTTTTAACAATGCATTTTTTTTTTCTTTTTCATTAGATATTTTAATATAAAAAATCATTTTCAAAGTTTCCTTATATTTTATAATATTCTGAAAAAACGGGACCTCATTTAACATTAGGAGATTTTAATTTCAAATGTTTATAATGATCAATTATTCACTCAAAATTACAAAATGTTTCATGCATTTAAGCAGTTTTAATCTGGATGTGTATTCGGAAGTAGATGTTACAATATGAAAAAATTGAGTTTAATTCAAATGTGAAGTCGACAATTTGCTTGAAAAATATTTTAAATAATTATAGAGAACATATTTCCACAGCAATAGGCATTTACAGCTTCACTATGCGATAATTAGCTTCGGAATAATAAGTAGCGTCTGAATACTTTTTTAAAGAACTACTCGCAGATTATTTTATCAATCAAAATCCAATATACTGGGTGGATAAAATTATACTGACGGTATTCAGAGACTCGTAGCTCCGTTTCTACAGAAAGGATCCGAATGAAACTTCATATATTTGCTACTTAGACCATGGGGCCGAGATTTCTGTCGGAAAAAACTAATTTGAAATTTTGCTAACAAATGGCGCCGTAACAAAATAAAAAGAAAGATAGTAGTTCAAAAATAAAGGAATGCTTTATTTATTTATACGCCTTGTTTTCTGTGCATACCTTATTGGTCAAAAATATGTTAAAAACGTACCTTTGCGTTATCAACGGTCGCAAGCAACATTCCAGAGGCATTACAAACGATGCAGGTTTTCAAGTCCCTTTCATTATTTACACGTCCTTGGTATTTGAGAAACCACCAAGCCCGAAATCGCATGGGTTAAGATTTGGTAACCGTTCTGGCCAGTCAAATGAGAAAGTACTAGAGATGATACGTTCATTAGGAAAGTGTGTTTTAAACAAGTACTTCAAACAGCTTGCAGGATGAACAAATGCAAGGCCTTGCATTAATACTGTTACGAACCTGTAATTTTGCTTCCCATAACGAATAGTGTCATCATAAAAAAGACCGTTTTAGAGTCATCTGTATTGGATGCTGTCAGATGCCGAGCCAGTGGTCCCAGAGATTGGCGCCCATTTGGCGACGAATTTGGCAACAAAATGGATAATGCTCGAAACTTCGAGAATTTTGTCGATCCGTCCATTAGGAACCGAGATAGGCCTGACTGGTCTAGGCCCGCCTCCCGGGAACTATAAAAGAACAGCACTCTCAAGCGGTGTCGTCGTCGTGAATGGTAGTCGGAGTCGCCGAAAAGTAACGAGCCTTCGAGAGGATAGCGAAGAAACAGCGGAGATCCGGCGTTGCGTGGAGCGAGTTCTGAACTGCAATGTGCCGAATTCTGTTGTCTACTGTGGAAGCAGCGTCGTATCTTTTGTGCAGTAGCCAGTTGTGATAAGTAGCGAGGCAGCTAAAGCGAAAAGAGACAGCGAGAAATTCAGCCGTTGGAGAGATCGTAGAGCGAAGCTCCGAGGATCTCCTCTCCTGCTGGATTCTGTCTAGCCTCTTCGTGTGCTGTGGACGATTACTACTTGTGGGTTACTGTCTGCTGTAGTGTACTACTATTTGCTGTCCTGTGTTCGTCTCGGCTGTAAATATTTGTCGTCTGTGTATTCGTCGTCTTTGTGTACTCGTGCTCTTCGTGTAAATAAACGTCGTTGTGTTCTACTGAGGCTTGCTGATTGTATTCTCACATCATACACCCACTATCAAACGACCCCGGCGGTGAGGGGAAAATCCGTATCAATACTGTGATGGCCAAACAGTTTCTATGTTTTAACACTCGGGCACACAATCTTCCAACAGCCTGCTGTATCGGTCACTAATGATTGTACACCTATCAAGCCTGTTCGCTGTGACTTCCTTAAAAAAGTACGGCCAACAATGAAATTCATTGTGAATCCACGCCATGCCGTTACGTAGGGAAAGTAGTGGCCGTTGTTGTAAGGCATGAAGATTGGTGGAACCCCATATGCGACAGTCCTGTATGTTCACAGCAGCAACCAAGTGAAAATGAGCCTCGTCTGTCCGTAAGATACGCGATGGTCAGTACTCATCCACATACATTCCCGCCAGAAAACGCAAGGCAAAATCAAGACGAACAGGGTAATCTTGCGATTTCAGTTATTCCATGAAATGTATCTCGTATGGATACAATTTCAGAATTTTGTGTAAAATCATGTGCACAATTGCCTACGGAATGTCAGTGCTCGTACTAATGAGCGGCCACTGACAGTAACATTTAAAGAACTTGCAGATGCTTCAGCTATAGCAATTTGACGTCTTCCATAATTGACGGCTCCGCTGCACATCGTCTTCTTCCTGGTGCAACATCCAGATAACTGGGTCCTTTAAACTTAAGCATTATGCCTTTAAATGCATTTACGAACATGGGGTCTTTCAGGTCCTCCAAGAAATCAATACAGTCGTTTAATCAGCCTGAATCACTAACTCCGTCAGTAATTACTGTTCAAGAATAAGCGATGGGCCGCTTTCTCCTGAGGTCACTCAGTTAACTACAGCAGACCAGCATTTTTTGGATTCCTAAACACATTTCGAATTTAAAATTCGTGCAAATATATCCAGTTTACTAAAGCATTAAATAAAACAAAATATGTACCATCTCTAACATTCACGTAAATACTTAATACGTTTTATTTCTTTTTATTAGCAGAATTTTGATTGCAGTTACACATTAAGCCTGAGATAGTATTAGCATTAGATTACTCAAGCAGTAGACTAGAGCGTTTTGATAATAAAAACTCGGATTTTGTATTAACATTTTAAGAATTAATTGTATACGGTAATTTTCTTTTTCTTTTGCTTTTCATGAAAAACATCTTTGTTTTATTCAAGGTCGCCTTTTTTTAAAAAAAAAATGTTAAAAGTTTTCGTTGAGTGACATTTGAAAATTGCTTATTCAAAAAAAAAAAAAAATGCCTAAAATTCCTACTCTTATAATTCGGAAAATATTGCTTATAAAAAAAAAATTGTCGTAAGAACTCATATGAATGTTAGGTATGATAATACCATATTACGTCTGTTTAAATAAATTTTTAAAATCATTGTATAAAAAAAATAATATTTTTAAAAAACGATTGATAATTAATATAATAAGGGATCATTCTATTATTCAGTAAAATTAACACAGTTGTTTCAATTAGTACATGTGTCTTCAAAATTCTCAAATGCATTTAACAGAGATAACTCACAATTTATGTAATCCCTAAATATTATATTTATTAAACGATTAATTGCTAAAATTGAAATTTAGAACAATTACTAAACATTAAAAATATTTTATGTCATTCTATCTTATATTTATTAAACGATTAATAATTTTAGTACTGTAATAAAATTAAAATAGCACATTTTTCTGATAACAAGTTTTTATTTTCATTTTTTGGAGGGATAGGTTATTCAATAGATATATTAATAGAAAAACAGGCATGTAATTAATTCCAAGTCAAAATGAATAATACTCAGGGGAAATGCAAAAACATTTTGTGAATTTGAAAATATTACAGAGTTTTAAAAAAATTGAACATGGAATTAATTATTCACTAGATAGAATTTTACTACGATAACACACTGTGTAAATAAAAGTAGAAGACACTAGTTTTTTTTTAATAAGGATTTTTTCAATATTTTTACTGAAATTATTTTTATAAGAATTATTTGTTAGATCATTCATCGAAAAAATATTAGTATCAATACTCTGATATTCAAAAAATATATATAAATGACAACAAAAATGGTTTCTTTCATTTGAAACCATATATAAAAAAAGTAGAAGGACAGTTATAAAAAGAATAAAATATAAGAGGTTTTAGTAAGGAATGCCCTTTCCATTAGCTTTTATGACTTCGGAATATTCTGTTTGGAAGTGAATCATACAAAGATTGGATTTCTGTTTGACAAAAAATATCCCATGAAGTATTTAATGCCACTCGAAGCTCAGAGAGCGATTCAAACTGCTTCCCACCAGCGTATACGCGACGAACAAGCATTGCCCAGATATTTTCTACTATATTCAGATCGGGGTTTTTAGCTGGCCATAGCACATTATTTGCAATGAACCAATTTTTAACTCCATTGCTGGGGTGGATAGAGGCCCCATCTTGTTGAAACATCCACTGTTCTCCTCTTAATGCGGAGCCATAAGGAAGAAGTTCAGAATTCTGAACAATAATGTAGTCTGTATACTTCTGCCTACTATTGAGAAAGATCAAACGTTCTTCCTCCATAACTAACTGCTAACCAGACCATCCAACTTCCTCCTCCCATTTGTCTAGTTGAATAATATTGTTCTGTATTCTTTAGACAATGCCAGTAGCATTGATAACCGTCTGGACCATCTAAGTTAAACTTTTTTTCATCTGAAAAATCACAGAAGTCCATTTTGTGGTCCATGACATGTGTTCCTTAGCCCAAGACAAACAATTATTTATATGTATTTGTTTCTACTTTGGATGATGCCACCATTTTTTGAAAACGAATCTTTTGGATGTAGTTATATACTGTTTGCTTGAACACATGAATAAGCCTTGCTTGATTTCGAGCTTTTGCAACACTTCCACTACTCTTTTTAAGCTCATGAGCAAGTTTTCTTTCATCACGAGGCGTTAACATTTTAGGCCTACCAGCCTTCTTTTTTATTCCGTTTCTGTTTGCATTTTTAATAAAATTAGAAACTGTATCAGGGCTGACGAGCAGTATACGAGCGATCTCTCGAATACCTTTACCTTCCTTTTTATATGCAACAATTTGATCCTTTTGAAAATTATTTACGGGTATACTTCTATGCATTCTGAAATTACAGCCTCAGTGAAATTTTTAACAAAATACTTTTTCCTGTGAAAAGCAGTTTTTAAAATAAGTATATATACTTACTCTTCTATCCGTGCACATTCCACCAAATGAAGAAATGTAGTAGGTGTCCTTTTACTTTTTTTTACACACTGTAAATCATATATTCTCGTCTTTTTAGTTATAAATCATTTTTACATGAAAATAAAGAAAATATTGTTAAATAAAACCCACATAAAAATCTATTAGCCAAAATAAAAATATAAAATAAAATTTACAGAAAACTTTTTTTACGCAGTGTATCTACAATTTGAAGGTAATAAAATATTAATCTGATCTTATCGAAGACAGATTTGACCGATAACAATTTGTGGTTGCAACTACTGTATATCTGTTGAAGAGTATTAAATAGAAAAAAGCTTAGAACCACTAACAGATTGAAACTACAATCGAAATAATATGAATTCTATGAGGAATCATGCACCTTTGCCGTTTTGGATACACCTTTCAGAAAGTGAAATTTTAATTATGATGTGGTGATTGCGTAAAATTAATAATTGAAATAACAAGTTCTATGGCAAAGGAATCTTTACTTGATGTTTATAACAGAAAGTTGGCGTATCCAAATGAGGACACTGTAAAGCGGTTTTAACAAATTTTAAAAAATCTAACTTCTGCAACAAGTTTTCAAACATTGCCATTGTATGTATCTAATGAATTTTTATTAAGTAAATAGTCGTTAAATTATTTTGTAAAATCAATTTTTTCTGTAAATGTAATGCTTCTGATTGATTTTGAAAAAATTTGTCTACTAACTATTTTATGTTTTTATATGCTGAAATCTATGTGTTTAGATTGTGTGTGTATGAATTTATATTGTTGATTAAATCATTAAATTTATAAAATAAGTAAGTAATATTGTTAGTCATAAATTGAAAATAATACAACATAATTTTAAAACAACAGCACGAGAAAGAATGTAAACAATAATTATAAATAACGGTAGCTTAATTTTTTTCTCTTTTCCCAACTGTTCCATCCCAACATACCGAATGTATTTTCATCGCAACGGCCTCAGTCTTTCCTTTTTATACGCCTTTAAGAACGGAGTGCTGCTGAAGCATTATCGCAACCTGATAAAAGTTTTACGATCCATGCGGGATCTTTTTTGGTCAGCGGCATGTTCGAACGAACGATGTCTTCGAACCGGACGTATAGTTTTTACAGAGAAATTAAATTAGCTACACATTAGCATATAACTTTAAGTAGTAAAGCGCCATCAATTGGCAAAATTTCAAACTATTTTTCCCAGACAGAAATCTTGGCCCTATGGTTTAGGTAACATATTTATGAACTTTCATTCGGAGCCATTCAGTAAAAACAGAACTAGGAGTCTCTGAGTAATGTAAGTTTGATTATAAGCACCCTGTAAGAAAAGCATCATTTGGATTGTAAAGCTAAACATTAAAAATCTGCAAAAATGCTTTAAAGTGCCAACATACTTTTTAGTGTACCGAATAGGATTAGTGCATGAATTACAAAGGATTTCAAACTTCACTTTTTCCTAGTTCAACCTGACAACTTCAAATAATAATCACAGTAAAAGTTTTATAAAGAAGTTATTTCCTAAATAAATATTCCTCTTGCATTAGACACATATGGTATAATAAAATAACACATATGACATAAGTATGGCATAGTACGCATTCCGTACTGCACCTTCCAAATAACTATTCCAGTATTTTAATAAAGGGCAATGCACATTGTTGAAGAAAAAGGAAGCAAGAAAAAAAAAAAAGGGAAAGGGAAAAGAAAAAGTATCATTAAGCGTTATCTCAAGATGTGCTGGAACCCCTGGACAATTTCTTTGAATTCTTCCCTTTTGTTGGTTTTCTTTTTTTGATACATCCGGTATACAAGTCTCTACGACCATGATTTCGAATTATCATATTCAATCTACGGGGAAACAAAATAAAACGAAAATCTTTCTTCGTCTTCACGGGAAAATTTAGCACTTTTTAAGGATCTCTTCTGAAAATGAAGCACTTTTAAGGTGCTTAAAAATGGTTTTCAAATTTAAGCACTTTTCATGGCGCTACGCACCCAGTATAATACACAATTTGCAATTGCATCCCAAAATTAGTGCACACAGTCAACCATGGATTTAAGATAAAGAAAGAAAAAGAAAGAAAGAAAGGGAAAAAAAAAAGAAAAAGGATCTCCAAGTCCTTGACAGAGCACTGTCGAGCATAATGACAGATAGCGTTAGTTATATAAAGAAAACTATTTTCTCCTGTTTTTTGTTTGTTTGTTTGTTTTCTTTTCCCTGCATGTGTGCATATTCACTAAAAATCAATAACCGAAACTTTAAAAAAATCAAAAGTGTCTTATTTACATAATGTAGCCACAAAATTTATCTACCTCAAAATTTCATAGCTGTTTTCTTCATGTTGATATTGGATAGAATAGATATAAATTTCATAGAAACTTAACTATTATATGTATTGAAGGTTGTAGATACATTTGGAATAATTTAAAATGTCATTTGGTTTTCTTTTCTTTCTTTACTTGGTTTATAAAAATTATTCTTACAAATCTCTTTTTTTAACAATGATTTATTGGTAAAGGCATTTGAATTTAAAATCCTTTTATTGAATGGTTTAAGTTCAAAATAATTTTAATCACCCACAGAATAAATTATTAAGTAACATACGAAGACTTTATTTCATCAGCTTAAACTGAATCCATTTTAGGAGGCATTCTAAGAATTCCTGAAATTTTTTTTCACGTAACTGCAAATTTGCAGCAAACATTTTAATTTCGTTATCTCTCTTTTTTTTTTCATATATCTTCATTTTTATTTAATTAAATTTTTAGCTGCGAACATTGTCGTGAAGAAAACTAAACGTGTAGAAGAAAATTATCTTTTTTTTTTTTTTTTTTTTTTTTTTGTATTTTATTATCAAGGATATTGCGAGGGTTTCATTTTTCGGTGCAAAAGTGGAGGGTGATTGAGATACCGACTTAAAAATATTTCTGATGACGTTTAAGCTACAAAAGTGATAGTATTATGAAATCTTTTTGAGACGTATGAAGTATAAAACGTTTTCGATTATGTTGATAATATCGCTCGGAATTAAAATTCTTTCAAGTATCGCAAAAAATACTTTCATATAAAATGTTACAATAAAGAAAATATGTTTTACTTTTAATTAAAATTATAATATCAAATGGGCTACATGGGTTTAAAACCCACAACAGCTGTTACCTTTGTTATATTAGCCCATTAACGCCCAGTGTCCTCATTTGAAGATGCTGTTAAAAAGTGCTATTACAAGAAAAAAATTGAAAAATATTATTTTATTTACATAATAGTCTCATAGGTGGCAGCACAATGCAGTGAGAAAAAGAATCCCTTTGGAATTAAATAAAAACAAGCGGGAAAAAATTCAGTTTAATTTACCGGGTTTTTGAAAGTCATGTTGCATATTTTTTATTATACTATATGACACAGGATTTATGAGGTAAGTTCTTTTATTCTGGTATAAATTTTATCTAGATAGATCATGTTACACCATAGCATGGTTTTTTAATGTATATTATTGTAAAAAAATCCATAATGAACAAAAAAACTTATCCGTCATCATTTGAGGACGCTGGGCGTTTGTCAGTAGATTTTATTCAGTATTGAGATTTGTTTCTTAAACGTTTTTTACATTTTTCTTGCAGATAAACTCTAAATAATTAATGAAAATGAATAGAAATAAAATATTTAAAACCTTAGAAGAGGCAACTGCTTATCTTTTTTCTGAGGAAATCGAAGCAGATATTATCTCGATGCCTCCAGACGTAGATAATCTCACAGATGAAGAGCAATTCGATGATGATAATTTGGGAACTCCAGTTGTATCAGATGTTGCAGGCACATTAGAAATTATAATTCCAGATGATAATGATAACCGTATTATTTCGGATAATAAAAGCAAAAATAAATCTCGTAAGCGTAAAACAGAAATATTAGTTGAATGGACGAATGAAACTCCGGATTACAAATTCGGGACTTTGGAAAATTTTTCTAAGATAAATTCTGATATATTGATAGCAGAAACTAATAATATGAGTCCAGTTGAACTGTTTGAAGAATTTTTTACTGAAAGCGTTTATGATATGATCGTAGAGGAAACTAATCGATATGCTCATGAAGTGAAAAATAAATTGAATTATAATGTAACTAAAGATGATATAAAAACTTTTATAGGATTTTTGATACTTTCGGGCTATCATACTTTACCCAGTGAACGGGACTACTGGGCAGAAGCAGATGATTTAGGTGTAAAAATTGTGAAAAATGCTATGACAAGAAATTTTTACTTAGAGCAAAAAAGATTATTACATTTTCAAGATAATAAATTACATCAGTATAACAAACATGACAAATCATTTAAAATACGTCCCTTATTTGAAATAGTTTCCAAAAATTTTCAAAAATGGGGCATTTTCCATGAAAATTTATCTGTTGATGAAATAAATGATTGTCCGATACTATGGTCATCATACACTAAAACAGTTCATAAAATCTAAACCTATTCGATTTGGATATAAACTCTGGGCTCTCTGCGGCAACGATGGTTACTGTTACAACTTTTCACTGTATTGTGGAAAAGAATCAAAAACTAACGAATCTGACAATCTTCCTTTAGACACAAAAGTAGTGTTAAAGTTACTGTCTATTGTTAAAGATCCAGAGAGCCATTGCGTTTATTTTGATAATTTCTTTACCAGTCATGCGTTGTTAAAAAAAATTGAAAGAAATGCAGTTCAGAGCTAGTGGAACAATAAGAGAAAATCGTACTGAAAAATGCCCAATAATGGATGATAAGAAAATGAGTAAAAAAGAAAGAAGTTTTACGATAGTAAATTTGACAAAACAAATGAAATTCTTGTTGTTAAATGGAAAGACAATAAATGTGTTTCTTTAGCCACTAATTTTGATACAATATTGCCACTTTCTTCAGTACAAAGATGGAGTGTAGAAAAAAAAGAACATGTGAAAGTAAATCAGCCTCATGCGATAAGATCATATACTTCATATATGGGAGGTGTCGACCTTCATGATTGGCTTCTTGAGAAGCATTCCATAGCAATTAGAGAGAAAAAGTGGTATTTTTGCTTGATTACAAGGCTTATATATATGGCCATCTCATTTATAAAAAAAAATCCATGGTTCTAAGCTCATGTCAATCAAGGATTTTCGAAGATACATTGCAGTCACTTACTTGAAAAAGGGAGCCGATTCAAGAGCCATCCTAGAAAGACCAATAGTAAGGCAAATAACATCCAGATCCAATGTGCTTCCGGACATAAAATACGACAAAATACAGCATGTCATTGGCAAGAGAGAAAAACAGAGGCGTTGCCAATATGATAACTGTTCTTCAAAGCCAAGAACATATTGTATTAAATGTGATGCAACATTATGCATTGAATGTTTTCCACTTTTTCACACAAAAAATTAACCTTAAAAATGTAAAAAAAAACAAAAAAACGGTATTCTTACATGTCTAAAAATAAATTTAGATTTTTTAACGTTATTTTGCTTATAAATTTGTTAATATATGAAAACTAAATTATTTTATGTAAAAAATATAATTTTTTTAATTTTTCCTTTTTTTTCATACAAACGCCTAGTGTCATCAAATGAGGACGGCTTAAAAAGCATGGTTGCAGTTAAAATTTTTCAAAATGCTTTTGAAATAACTTTAATTTATGCATTTTTAGCGATATGTATCAGTTTTATGAAAAAATTTCAAAATTTATTAATTTGGGCGTTAATGGGTTAGTACTGCTAATTTTGCTCATAAATGCTGAAAAAGGTTGTTTTCTTTTGAGCATTTCACTTAAACTTAGTCTTAAGCATGGTTAAATTGAGCTATCAAAGCTTTAAGATGAAAGTCAAATGGCATATTTAAAAAAATTAAAATAATGATAACATTGTTTAAAATGCAAAAAAGACAATTTCTAAATTGAATAGTTAATCCCTTTTTATGCTTTGAAAAGTTAAGAGTATTTTTTTCTCATAAAATAAGTGAGCGAAATTTGGTTGAATTCCGCACAATTGTTCAGCAGGAGTGTATACATAGTGACAGAGATCATACAAAACTAATAAATGAACAAATAGAAGAAAATAAGTAATAATTGCTTTATTTCAATGATTTTCATCATGTCCAACAGGCGAGGTATGTTGGTGTTTCATAAAAGTGCATTATTAAGATATTTTAAAATGGGACCTAAAAATTCAAACGTTTGCACTTGAAAGGATCTTGATTATCAGAATAAAATCTGTCAAAAGCGAACTGATATACAGATATTCCACCCCCGGTTAACGCGTCTCCAATTAAAGTACATTCTAGTGGTATCTAAAATTTTAGGTACTATTCCAATTGAAAAAAATTACGATCACTTCATTCATCACTCGTACAATCAAAATCTTCTGAAACAGGCTAAATACTGGTCATAATATACGAGCATAATTATTGAAAGTAAAATATAAAAAGGGTCAATATTTGCATTAAGTCCTACAGTTCTATTATGTAGCACAATGAACAAAACAACTCATATTTCTGTTTATGAAAGCAGAATATATCACTTAACCGAAAAAAGACATTTATAATTAACTGTTCAATGTCCTCTTTTGAGAGCTTTCTATAATAAAAAGATTAATAGTAGGAATGTACAAAATATGGAAAAATCAAATTTATCTTCTATCCCTTGATGAAGAATACTTCAGCTCTTTTAGGTATAAGAATTGATAATTACTAATAATAGGGTTGCCACTCAAATCTGGAAAAAAAATCCCTGTGTTTCCCTGTACATAAAAGCAGTATAAGAGGAAATACGGGAATAATGCTCACGTGTTAGTTATAATGGAATAACAATACTCGTTAGTTTTAATGAGTGGAAACAGAGAGGTCTTCAATTAATATGGATTTAAACACGATGCTGTTTTTAAAACAGCAAAATTTTTGAATATTTGAATTTGAAAACTTTTAGTCATAATTAGGCGGTACATAATGAACTGTTGACAAATATTTAAATTAAATGAGTTTGAATTTTAAACAAAGTAGCATGTAAAGATTTGACAATATTGAAAATATATTTATCTTCATACTAATACATATAATTAACATATACAGAATTGCTTAAGAATTAAATATAGAAATTTATTCATATGCAACAATAACTAGAAATTGATGGAAGTCGATGAGTATGTGGCTATGTATTTACAGCATTTAACTCGTAATAAGTATTCCATTGATTATATGATAGTACTGACTTGAAATTATTTGAATTTGAAATAATTTATACTTGCCAAAATGTGTTAAATATAATTATCTAAATAACACAAAATACTTGCCTACAAGAACTAAATAAATATGAACATTCATTCTGTAGAACCTAATAAATAATTTATGAATAGAGTAATAAATGCTGAATGCAAATGCAAGTTATATATAAGCATTTAGCTTATAATAGATATATTACAACTTTTAAACAAAGAAGTGAGGATTTATTATACAAATTTGATATTCTGTATATGAATCTCTTGAAAATTAAAGTCATCCACAACTGTAATATACACAATTTAGAGAATAATTAAGGTTTTCAATTCTCGACAAATAGAAAGAAAAAACATATTTTCTGTTCTTTAATGAATTATAATTTTAGAGGAAATAAACCTTACAAAAAGAAAAAATTACACTGGATAAACACAGCAAAAGTGCATCATATTTATTATAAAACATATATTCGTGCTTAAATGTCAGCGTATAATTAACGTATAACTACTTTTTAACAAATTCAGCAGAGTTTTTACAAATTGCTGCTCTTAATGGGTTGCGAAAAACATATTGCAAATTTCGCTCCAATATGCAGATTTTCGGGTGGGGGGTATCTTCTCTTGAATCATTTTTAATATCAAAAAGTGATTGTCTGTATTTTCCTACAACGACCCTCTTTTCAGCGACCGTGGTCAGATAAAAACGAAACCAGCGCCTTTACTTCCCAGTGCCAATTAGCCATGCAGCCCCATGTGAACGTAACTGACGTGTTTTCATCAGTAAAGCGAGCCGGTGACAAAAGCCCCAAGCGAATGCATTGTAAATGTGGAATGATTTAAAGAAATGAATTTACAGACTAGTTAATAAAGAATCCAAAATATCAACCATTGAAAATGATTAGTGCAAAACGGAATTTTACTCAATTAAGAGACCACTACTGGAACAGCATTTTTACAAAATCCCTCTAGCTCCTTTCCCAGCCTCCGTCAAAGGTTCAAAAAACTACTACTTAATAAACAGCCATTACCTCTATAATTATTGATCGGTCTTTTTCGTTTTATTTATTATTAAATGGCCTACAAGAAAAATTCACTTCAAATATGAATTTATAATATTTGTGGAGTACGAAACAGTACAAAATCTTTTCTGATGAAGATACTGTCGAAATGTTTGACATGAATGATAATACTTATGTTTTGGAAGGATGATGAATTGCTCATAGAGTCATGTACTAGAAAACTACACTGGATCAATTCTTAATATCAGGGGAAATGCGACCTCGTTTTAGACAAATATCCTGAAGAGCCTACTACTAAGAATGTAGAGCAGAATAGAAGGGTTACAAGACATTCATCTAAACCATATTGCGTTCAAAAAACCAAACATGGCATAAGCATTAGAAATCTTATAAAATTAATTTTTATTATAGAATTATTTCTTAAGTAACTCAGTCTAAATAAGATTTAATAATCCCACTCATCTACGTTGTAGTAGATGTAATCTCATTACATCTACTTCATTCACAAATTATATGATCAATTATTCAAGTCTTAGTTTAGTAAGTCTTACTGCTCGAGATGACTGGATAGTTGCTTCGCACGCCGAAGTTTTCTGCTTTCGCCCCCTCCCCAACATTAGCATAGCACATAAATAAATAAAAAGTATATTAGTAGATTACAAAAAAAAAGTGTAAGGTACTATTTTGTGAGGAATGACTTTATATAAAATGACATAAAAAATATAGTGGAAAAATCAAAAATTTGAAAGCAAAAAACCTATTTTTACATACACATCTTAAATTCATACATATATAAACAATTAGGTTTAATGCAAATATGAAGAGAATTATTTTTACTGGCTATTTAATAACAAACAAAACGAAAAAGAAGAAAAAAACTTAATACAATCGTTAGTTACAGAGATAATCCACAAATAGGGGCATTCTCTTGAGAAAACTCTTGGGATGGATTTTTAGGGACTTTTGTAAAAATGCTCTTTTAATAGTTGTCTACGATTGAGATAAAATTCATCTTTACACTTATCTTTTCCCTTTCCAAACCTTTATTTATTGGGCTTCTATTCTGAAAGTATGTCCCCAAGAAAGTTGTAGTATGCTATAAAATGGTTTTGTTATATATTTCTTGAGATAGACAACTGAAATTCAAAATTTTTATTAAAACGTTTTTAGAATAAATTTTTCTAATTAACTGCAAAACTTCTGAAAAAAAATCGAATTTGTTAGATTCTTTAAAATCTAATATTATCCTTACTTTTGCAAGAGCAAAATTAAAATTATATAATAATTCAATATCTGCTTCGTAAAGCATATTTGCGCAGTATAAGTTAAGAACTTTTCTAACATTTACGCGGGGGGAGGGCAATGAAATTTACTGAAATCTCAGTACTTAAAGTTCTAATAGAAAAATAAGGATTATGAAAAAGTTTTCCATTCTAGTTTTAAAATGTCAAGACGATATTATCCATATGAACACGGTTTGAAAAAAAAATTTAGAAAGTAGAAACAAATGCAGTTTATAATTTTTAATTTAATTTCTAAACTATGCAAATTTTTTGGAATTTAAAATAAATTATCA